>JACSVZ010000031.1:711593-722522 GCA_014706295.1 Lycocorax pyrrhopterus obiensis
AAGGCTTTACTTAATCGCATCTGTGGTGCCTGTGCTACATCTCCTTTTTGCTGATGTAAAATACATTTTAAGGAATGATGTGTCGTCTCAACAATGGCCTGACTCATAGAGGAATAAGGAATGCCAAAGGTATGGCAAACACCCCAATTCATTAAAAATGTGGCTACCTTCTGGGCTGTGTAAGCAGGACTATTATCTGTCTTTATTTCTTGAGGCACCCCCAACGAAGCAAAAGCTTGCCGAACTACTTGACCACATGACACAACACACGTGATTTGCTGTTTCTTCTGTGTGTACGGAAGCAAAAACTGCATTGGAAAATGCGTCTACTGACAAATGGATATTTTTATATTTTCCGGAAGGTGGGTATTTTGTAACATCTGTTTGCCACAACTGCAAGCTCTGTAGTCCTCTGGGGTTAACCGCTCCTGTGGAAACAGGGGGCTGCACCAGGTGACAGTCTGAGCAGGTATTTCCAATTGCTCTAGCCTGATTCTGGAAAGACGAAAGCTTCACATAAGTGCTTGTGCATTTTGTTGAAAAAAGGCATGACTCAGTTTTGCCTGTTCAAAAATATTAGGTAGGGTGTTCACTATGGCTACTGTTAACTTATCAGCTCTGGAGCCGCCTTCTGCCAGAAATCCTGGAAGCGATGAATGAGCTCTAATATGGGAGATAAAATATTGATTAGTTCTTGTTGGAGTGAAAGCTTCTCTGGACTCAGGTCCAGATGAAAGCCAAAGCACAGGAGTTGAATTAAAACCTTTGGACAAGCTGAGATACGTGATGTCATACCAAAGTGAAATAGAAATAGAGAGTTTTTAACTTTTAGTAGAAATACATGCTAAGTGCCTTAAACATTAAAAAGCTGCAGCAGAGACCTTGAGCATAATTCTTTTTGCTGTAGCAGTGTTATTCTTTCAGTAGAGGTTCCTTATTTTAGACAAAATATGGTAGAACTAATATTGTTCACATTTTTAGATACATTATTTTAGACAAAATATAGATAGAAAAGGAAATGCCAGCTGTGCAAGCGTCAGAGCTGCACTGCACCTCCTGCATAATGCTCTCCAATTTTCCAAGAAATCTGCGCCGTTTCAAATCCCACAGTAATGTACTGTGAATCAGTCAAAAGCGTCGAAGCGATATTTTTACAGTCAAAAGGTGTCAAATCCACATGATCAAAAGTCGCTTTTAACAGCTGCTAAAAACAATGCTGGTTATAAAGAGAGACGGGAAAGGCTGGGAACTGTGGGTGAAATAAAGTACAGAGAATGGTCTAAGAAATAAAGGTACTCCACCAGGAGCGGCCGCTGCCCGTGTCACTAAAAGAGCTGCACACAAGGGACCGTCGGGGCAGCAAGTGCTGGTCAGAGTGCGACACGGGAAAGGCTCAGAAGTGTTAATAGAATAAAATATTGAGAATGGTATAAAATATTCTAAAAGTACTGCAGCTAGCAGTGACTGCTGCCCCATGTCACTGAAAGAGCTGCTCCGCGGAGACCGTCGGTGCGGCAGTGGTGCTGAAAGGGCGGCATGGGAAAGGCTGAGAGGTGTAAAGGGAATACGGTACTGAGAATGGTAAACGAAATATAATAAAGGTACTGCAGGAGGAGTGGCTGCTCCCCGTTTCACTAAAAGAGCTGCACCGAGGGAGCGTCGGGGCAGCGGCGCTGGTTAAAAATGGTCAACGGGCAAAGCTGAGAGGTAGGTGGTGTGCCGGGATTGAGAGGATTGGGATGACTGAGAGATGTCACAGAGATGGTTTGTTGCTGAATGAGTCTCATGTTTATTGAAGGATGAGACAGGAGAGATTCTGCAAACAACATCTCTCATTGCAGTAGCAATAGCAGCAGCAGCACTAGCAGTGGCAGCTGTAACAGGTACAGATGCTGAGGTAGTAGCAGCCAGCTACTCGCAGCAGCAGGTCTAGCTTTTGCCACAAGGCCTTACCATACGTTTTTAAGCCAATAAAAATGCCACAAAGCTTGCTAACACATTTGTACCAATCATCACTGTACATGATTTTACCGCGACGCGTATTTTATTAACCAATCGCTACGTTGTTGTTAAGGCCTGCTGTACAGGCTTCTATTGCTACATCTTAACTTTCTAAGAAACTCTACATAAGGTTTATTGCTAAACTCAAAATTCTTTACTCTTTTACTTGTCAGTATTATTTCTGCATAAACCATATTTTACTTGTTAGAAATGCATTTCTACTTTTATAAGGCATACTTATTTCAAAACTACAAAACTGCCGTCTTGCTTTAAACTGCAAAAGCTCATTATTCTAACTCAGGCAGTCTTTGCCAAGGTCTCAGATCGAAACGTGTATCCATTTCTATCTGTTAAAGCACAATGCTCTTCATGTACTCTGTCAGAACCTGCGACTTCTCTGGAACTTCATTTCCCAAAGTGGTGTAAAGGAAATAAAATACATAGAGTGCTAAAAAATGTTCTAAAAGCACTGCAGCACGAGTGCCCAGTGGCAGCTGGAACTAAAAGAGCTGCACCGAGGCACTGTCGGGGCAGGGGTGCTGCTTCAAAAGAGTCACGGGAAAGGCTGGGAAGTGTGCGCGGAATAAAATAGAGAGCATGGTCTAAGAAATACTCGAAAGGTAGTGCAGCAGGAGGGGCCGCTGCCCCGTGGCACTAAAAGAGCTTCTCCGAGGCAGCGTCGGGGCTGCGCCGTTCCCGCCTCTGGCGCTTGTGGGCCCTTGTGTGAGGCGGGGGGAGCCCGTGGCGGCAGTGGCGGGAAAAGGGGTGCGGAGTATAAAAGGGGCCGCCGGCGTCGCGGCCCCTCAGTCGGGGGGCGGCGGCGGCGGCGGCAGGAGCTCCGCGGGCTGGCCGGCTTCGGCCCTGAGGCGCGGGGAAGCGGCGTGGCAGCCGCGCTCCGGCTCCGCCGTGGGCAGCGCCGCTCCGTGCCGGTAAGGAGCGGGAGAAGGCGGCGGCGGGCGGAGGGCGGCGAATGGCGTGGGCGCCCCGGGGCTTGGGCCGCCTGCGGTGCGCGGTGTGCCGAGAGCAGCGGGGAGGCCCCCGGGGAGCGGCGGCGGGCGGGGCGCTGTGGGAGCCGGCGCACGTCCCTGAATGAGCCGCCCCGCGCAACGCGCGCGGTGCGAATGCGATCGAGCAGAACGCAATAAAGCGCAGCAGAAGAGCCGCACCTAGAGGGCTCTCGGCCTCTGCCCCGTGTCACGAAAAGAGCTGCACCGAGGGAGCGTCGGGGCGGAGATGCTGGTTAAAGAGAGTCACTGGAAAGGCTCGGAGCTGCGAACGGAATAAAATACGGAGAAATGGTTGAAGAAATATTCGAAAGGTACTGCAGGAGGAGTGGCCGCTGTCCCGTGTCACGAAAAGAGCTGCACCGAGGGAGCGTCGGGGCGGCGGTGCCGGGTAAAGAGCGGCACGGGAGCGCTTGCTAGGTGTAAAGGGAATAAAATACAGAGAACGGTATAAAAATGTTCTAAAAGAAATGCAGCAGGAGCAGCCGCTGCCCCGTGTCGCTAAAAGAGCTGCAGCCAGAGACCGTCGGTGCGGCAGTGGTGCTGAAAGGGCGGCATGGGAAAGGCCGAGAGGTGCAAAGCGAATAAAATACTGAGAATGGTCCATGAAATGTAGTAAAGGTACTGCACCAGGAGCAGCCGCTGCCCCCGTGTCACGAAAAGAGCTGCACCGAGGGAGCGTCGGGGCGGTGGTGCTGCTTCAAAAGTGTCTCGGGAAAGGCTGGGAAGTGTGAGAGGAATAAAGTACAGAGAGTGGTATGAGAAATATTGTCAAGGTACTGCAGCAGGAGTGGCCGCTGCCCCGTGTCGCTAAAGAGCTGCACCGACGAAACCTTTGGCTGTTGTTCTTGGTGAACGTGCGGCACGGGAAAGGAGGGGAGAAGTGAGGGTATTAAAATAGAGAGAATGGTCTAAGAAATAATAAAAGAACCGCAGCAGGCGTGGCCGCTGCCATGCGACAAAAAGAACTACACCGAGGCACACGTGAGGCAGGGGGTGCTGCTTGAAAAGTGTCACGGGAAAGGTCGGAACTGTGAAGGGAATAAAACAGAGAGAATGGTATGAGAAATATTGTCAAGGTACTGCAGCAGGAGTGGCCGCTGCGTCGTGTCACTAAAAAGCTGCACGGAGGCACCGTCGGGGCTCTGGTGCTGGTCAAAAGTGCGACAGGGGCAGGGCTCGGAAGTGTGAATAGAATAAAATATTGAGAACGGTGTAAAATATTGTCAAAGTATTGCAGCAGGAGTACCTCTGCCCGCGTGTCGCTAAAAAGCTGCACGACGAAACCTTTGGGCTGTTGTTCTTGGTGAACGTGCGGCACGGGAAAGGAGGGGAGAAGTGAGGGAACTAAAATAGAGAGAATGGTCTAAGAAATAATCTAAAAGTACCGCAGCAGGAGTGGCCGCTGCACCGTGTCACTAAAAGACCGGCATCCAGAGACCGTGGGAGCGGTGGTGCTGGTTAAAGAGAGTCACAGGAAAGGCTGGGAAATGTGAGCGGAGTAAAAATGGAGCAATGGTCAAAGAAATAATATAATGGTATTGCAGCAGGAGTAGCCGCTGCCCCGTGTCACGAAAAGAGCTGCACCGAGGGAGCGTCGGGGCGGTGGTGCTGCTTGAAAAGTGTCACGGGAAAGGTCGGAACTGTGAAGGGAATAAAACAGAGAGAATGGTATGAGAAATATTGTCAAGGTACTGCAATAGGCGTGGCCGCTGCCCCGTGTCGCTAAAAGAGCTGCACCGACGAAACCTTTGGCTGTTGTTCTTGGTGAATGTGCGGCACGGGAAAGGAGGGGAGAAGTGAGGGTATTAAAATAGAGAGAATGGTCTAAGAAATAATAAAAGAACCGCAGCAGGCGTGGCCGCTGCCATGCGGCAAAAAGAACTGCACCGAGGCACACGTGAGGCAGGGGTGCTGCTTGAAAAGTGTCACGGGAAAGGTCGGAACTGTGAAGGGAATAAAACAGAGAGAATGGTATGAGAAATATTGTCAAGGTACTGCAATAGGCGTGGCCGCTGCCCCGTGTCGCTAAAAGAGCTGCAGCCAGAGACCGTCGGTGCGGCAGTGGTGCTGAAAAGGGCGGCATGGGAAAGGCCGAGAGGTGCAAAGCGAATAAAATACTGAGAATGGTCCATGAAATGTAGTAAAGGTACTGCACCAGGAGCAGCCGCTGCCCCGTGGTCACGAAAAGAGCTGCACCGAGGGGCGTCGGGGCAGCGGCGCTGGTTAAAGAGAGTCACGGGAAAAGCTGAGGGGGTGTAAAGGGAATAAATCGAGAGACTGCTAAAAGATGTTCTAAAAGCGCTGCAGCAGGGGTGGCCAGTGGCCCCTGGCACTAGAATAGCTGCACCGAGGCACACGTGGGGCACGGGTACTGCTTCAAAAGAGTCACGGGAAAGGCTGGGAAGTGTGAGAGGAATAAAGTACAGAGAGTGGTATGAGAAATATTGTCAAGGTACTGCAGCAGGAGTGGCCGCTGCATCGTGTCACTAAAAAGCTATACGGAGGCACCGTCGGGGCTCTGGTGCTGGTCAAAGTGCGACAGGGGCAGGGCTCGGAAGTGTGAATAGAATAAAATATTGAGAACGGTGTAAAATATTGTCAAAGTATTGCAGCAGGAGTACCTCTGCCCCGTGTCGCTAAAAGAGCTGCACCGAGGAACCTTTGGGCTGTTGTTCTTGGTGAACGTGCGGCACGGGAAAGGAGGGGGAGAAGTGAGGGTACTAAAATAGAGAGAATGGTCTAAGAAATAATAAAGAACCGCAGCAGGAGTGGCCGCTGCCATGCGACAAAAAGAGCTGCACCGAGGCACACGTGCAAGCAGGGCGTTGCTGCTTGAAAAGTGTGCACGGGAAAGGTCGGAACTGGTGAACGGAATAAGAACAGAGAGATAACGGTATGAGAAGTACTTCGACAAGGTACTGCAATAGGCGTGGCCGCGTGCCCCGTGTCCGCTCAAAGAGAGCTGCAACGGAGGGCCCATCGGGAAGGGCAGGGGGTGCTGGGTTCAAATAGAGTCCACGGGAAAGGCTGGGAAGTGTGCGCGGAATAAAATAGAGAGCATGGTCTAAGAAATACTCGAAAGGTAGTGCAGCAGGAGGGGCCGCTGCCCCGTGGCACTAAAGAGCTGCACCGACGAAACCTTTGGCTGTTGTTCTTGGTGAACGTGCGGCACGGGAAAGGAGGGGAGAAGTGAGGGTATTAAAATAGAGAGAATGGTCTAAGAAATAATAAAAGAACCGCAGCAGGCGTGGCCGCTGCCATGCGACAAAAAGAACTACACCGAGGCACACGTGAGGCAGGGGTGCTGCTTGAAAAGTGTCACGGGAAAGGTCGGAACTGTGAAGGGAATAAAACAGAGAGAATGGTATGAGAAATATTGTCAAGGTACTGCAGCAGGAGTGGCCGCTGCGTCGTGTCACTAAAAAGCTGCACGGAGGCACCGTCGGGGCTCTGGTGCTGGTCAAAGTGCGACAGGGGCAGGGCTCGGAAGTGTGAATAGAATAAAATATTGAGAACGGTGTAAAATATTGTCAAAGTATTGCAGCAGGAGTACCTCTGCCCCGTGTCGCTAAAAGAGCTGCACCGACGAAACCTTTGGGCTGTTGTTCTTGGTGAACGTGCGGCACGGGAAAGGAGGGAGAAGTGAGGGAACTAAAATAGAGAGAATGGTCTAAGAAATAATCTAAAAGTACCGCAGCAGGAGTGGCCGCTGCACCGTGTCACTAAAAGACCGGCATCCAGAGACCGTGGGAGCGGTGGTGCTGGTTAAAGAGAGTCACAGGAAAGGCTGGGAAATGTGAGCGGAGTAAAATGGAGCAATGGTCAAAGAAATAATATAATGGTATTGCAGCAGGAGTAGCCGCTGCCCCGTGTCACGAAAAGAGCTGCACCGAGGGAGCGTCGGGGCGGTGGTGCTGCTTGAAAAGTGTCACGGGAAAGGTCGGAACTGTGAAGGGAATAAAACAGAGAGAATGGTATGAGAAATATTGTCAAGGTACTGCAATAGGCGTGGCCGCTGCCCCGTGTCGCTAAAAGAGCTGCACCGACGAAACCTTTGGCTGTTGTTCTTGGTGAATGTGCGGCACGGGAAAGGAGGGGAGAAGTGAGGGTATTAAAATAGAGAGAATGGTCTAAGAAATAATAAAAGAACCGCAGCAGGCGTGGCCGCTGCCATGCGGCAAAAAGAACTGCACCGAGGCACACGTGAGGCAGGGGTGCTGCTTGAAAAGTGTCACGGGAAAGGTCGGAACTGTGAAGGGAATAAAACAGAGAGAATGGTATGAGAAATATTGTCAAGGTACTGCAATAGGCGTGGCCGCTGCCCCGTGTCGCTAAAAGAGCTGCACCGACGAAACCTTTGGCTGTTGTTCTTGGTGAATGTGCGGCACGGGAAAGGAGGGGAGAAGTAAAAGAACTGCACCGAGGCACACGTGAGGCAGGGGTGCTGCTTGAAAAGTGTCACGGGAAAGGTCGGAACTGTGAAGGGAATAAAACAGAGAGAATGGTATGAGAAATATTGTCAAGGTACTGCAATAGGCGTGGCCGCTGCCCCGTGTCGCTAAAAGAGCTGCAGCCAGAGACCGTCGGTGCGGCAGTGGTGCTGAAAGGGCGGCATGGGAAAGGCCGAGAGGTGCAAAGCGAATAAAATACTGAGAATGGTCCATGAAATGTAGTAAAGGTACTGCACCAGGAGCAGCCGCTGCCCCGTGTCACGAAAAGAGCTGCACCGAGGGAGCGTCGGGGCGGTGGTGCTGCTTCAAAAGTGTCTCGGGAAAGGCTGGGAAGTGTGAGAGGAATAAAGTACAGAGAGTGGTATGAGAAATATTGTCAAGGTACTGCAGCAGGAGTGGCCGCTGCCCCGTGTCGCTAAAAGAGCTGCACCGACGAAACCTTTGGCTGTTGTTCTTGGTGAACGTGCGGCACGGGAAAGGAGGGGAGAAGTGAGGGTATTAAAATAGAGAGAATGGTCTAAGAAATAATAGAAGAACCGCAGCAGGCGTGGCCGCTGCCATGCGACAAAAAGAACTACACCGAGGCACACGTGAGGCAGGGGTGCTGCTTGAAAAGTGTCACGGGAAAGGTCGGAACTGTGAAGGGAATAAAACAGAGAGAATGGTATGAGAAATATTGTCAAGGTACTGCAGCAGGAGTGGCCGCTGCGTCGTGTCACTAAAAAGCTGCACGGAGGCACCGTCGGGGCTCTGGTGCTGGTCAAAGTGCGACAGGGGCAGGGCTCGGAAGTGTGAATAGAATAAAATATTGAGAACGGTGTAAAATATTGTCAAAGTATTGCAGCAGGAGTACCTCTGCCCCGTGTCGCTAAAAGAGCTGCACCGACGAAACCTTTGGGCTGTTGTTCTTGGTGAACGTGCGGCACGGGAAAGGAGGGGAGAAGTGAGGGAACTAAAATAGAGAGAATGGTCTAAGAAATAATCTAAAAGTACCGCAGCAGGAGTGGCCGCTGCACCGTGTCACTAAAAGACCGGCATCCAGAGACCGTGGGAGCGGTGGTGCTGGTTAAAGAGAGTCACAGGAAAGGCTGGGAAATGTGAGCGGAGTAAAATGGAGCAATGGTCAAAGAAATAATATAATGGTATTGCAGCAGGAGTAGCCGCTGCCCCGTGTCACGAAAAGAGCTGCACCGAGGGAGCGTCGGGGCGGTGGTGCTGCTTGAAAAGTGTCACGGGAAAGGTCGGAACTGTGAAGGGAATAAAACAGAGAGAATGGTATGAGAAATATTGTCAAGGTACTGCAATAGGCGTGGCCGCTGCCCCGTGTCGCTAAAAGAGCTGCACCGACGAAACCTTTGGCTGTTGTTCTTGGTGAATGTGCGGCACGGGAAAGGAGGGGAGAAGTGAGGGTATTAAAATAGAGAGAATGGTCTAAGAAATATAAAAGAACCGCAGCAGGCGTGGCCGCTGCCATGCGGCAAAAAGAACTGCACCGAGGCACACGTGAGGCAGGGGTGCTGCTTGAAAAGTGTCACGGGAAAGGTCGGAACTGTGAAGGGAATAAAACAGAGAGAATGGTATGAGAAATATTGTCAAGGTACTGCAATAGGCGTGGCCGCTGCCCCGTGTCGCTAAAAGAGCTGCAGCCAGAGACCGTCGGTGCGGCAGTGGTGCTGAAAGGGCGGCATGGGAAAGGCCGAGAGGTGCAAAGCGAATAAAATACTGAGAATGGTCCATGAAATGTAGTAAAGGTACTGCACCAGGAGCAGCCGCTGCCCCGTGTCACGAAAAGAGCTGCACCGAGGGAGCGTCGGGGCAGCGGCGCTGGTTAAAGAGAGTCACGGGAAAAGCTGAGGGGGTGTAAAGGGAATAAAATCGAGAGACTGCTAAAAGATGTTCTAAAAGCGCTGCAGCAGGGGTGGCCAGTGGCCCCTGGCACTAGAATAGCTGCACCGAGGCACACGTGGGGCATGGGTACTGCTTCAAAAGAGTCACGGGAAAGGCTGGGAAGTGTGAGAGGAATAAAGTACAGAGAGTAGTATGAGAAATATTGTCAAGGTACTGCAGCAGGAGTGGCCGCTGCATCGTGTCACTAAAAAGCTATACGGAGGCACCGTCGGGGCTCTGGTGCTGGTCAAAGTGCGACAGGGGCAGGGCTCGGAAGTGTGAATAGAATAAAATATTGAGAACGGTGTAAAATATTGTCAAAGTATTGCAGCAGGAGTACCTCTGCCCCGTGTCGCTAAAAGAGCTGCACCGAGGAACCTTTGGGCTGTTGTTCTTGGTGAACGTGCGGCACGGGAAAGGAGGGGAGAAGTGAGGGTACTAAAATAGAGAGAATGGTCTAAGAAATAATAAAAGAACCGCAGCAGGAGTGGCCGCTGCCATGCGACAAAAAGAGCTGCACCGAGGCACACGTGAGGCAGGGGTGCTGCTTGAAAAGTGTCACGGGAAAGGTCGGAACTGTGAAGGGAATAAAACAGAGAGAATGGTATGAGAAACATTGTCAAGGTACTGCAATAGGCGTGGCCGCTGCCCCGTGTCGCTAAAAGAGCTGCACGGAGGCGCTGTCGGGGCAGGGGTGCTGCTTCAAAAGAGTCACGGGAAAGGCTGGGAAGTGTGCGCGGAATAAAATAGAGAGCATGGTCTAAGAAATACTCGAAAGGTAGTGCAGCAGGAGGGGCCGCTGCCCCGTGGCACTAAAAGAGCTTCTCCGAGGCAGCGTCGGGGCTGCGCCGTTCCCGCCTCTGGCGCTTGTGGGCCCTTGTGAGGCGGGGGGAGCCCGTGGCGGCAGTGGCGGGAAAAGGGGTGCGGAGTATAAAAGGGGCCGCCGGCGTCGCGGCCCCTCAGTCGGGGGGCGGCGGCGGCGGCGGCAGGAGCTCCGCGGGCTGGCCGGCTTCGGCCCTGAGGCGCGGGGAAGCGGCGTGGCAGCCGCGCTCCGGCTCCGCCGTGGGCAGCGCCGCTCCGTGCCGGTAAGGAGCGGGAGAAGGCGGCGGCGGGCGGAGGGCGGCGAATGGCGTGGGCGCCCCGGGGCTTGGGCCGCCTGCGGTGCGCGGTGTGCCGAGAGCAGCGGGGAGGCCCCCGGGGAGCGGCGGCGGGCGGGGCGCTGTGGGAGCCGGCGCACGTCCCTGAATGAGCCGCCCCGCGCAACGCGCGCGGTGCGAATGCGATCGAGCAGAACACAATAAAGCGCAGCAGAAGAGCCGCACCTAGAGGGCTCTCGGCCTCTGCCCCGTGTCACGAAAAGAGCTGCACCGAGGGAGCGTCGGGGCGGAGATGCTGGTTAAAGAGAGTCACTGGAAAGGCTCGGAGCTGCGAACGGAATAAAATACAGAGAAATGGTTGAAGAAATATTCGAAAGGTACTGCAGGAGGAGTGGCCGCTGTCCCGTGTCACGAAAAGAGCTGCACCGAGGGAGCGTCGGGGCGGCGGTGCCGGGTAAAGAGCGGCACGGGAGCGCTTGCTAGGTG
>JACSVZ010000031.1:727522-735022 GCA_014706295.1 Lycocorax pyrrhopterus obiensis
CCGCCGGGGGACGGCGGTTTTGTGCCGCCCTCCGGCGCCTCGGCGCGGCGCCCCCGCGGCCGGCCAGAGCGGCGGCGGGGGCCCGCGACCCGGCCGGACCGTGAAAGAACCAGCCCGAAAGCGGCCGCCCGTCTGCCCCGCCCCTGCCCGGCCCCGGCCCTGCCGGCGGGCGTGGCCGGTCCCGCCGGTGGCCGGCGGTTCCGTGCCGCCTCCGGCGGCCTCGTGCGGCGCCCCCGCGGGCCGGCCAGAGCGGCGGCGGGGGCCAGAGGACGCGGCCGGACCGTGAAAGAACCGGCCCGAAGCGGCCGCCCGGCCACCGCCGGCCCGGCCCCGGCCCCCGGGCCCCGTGCCGGCGGGCGGGGCCGGTCCCGGCCGGGGGACGGCGGTTCCGTGCCGCCCTCCGGCGCCTCGGCGCGGAAGCCCCCGCGGCCGGCCAGAGCGGCGGGCGGGGGCCAGAGACGCGGCCGGACCGTGAAAGAACCGGCCCGAAAGCGGCCGCCCGGCTGCCCCGCCCCTGCCCGGCCGGCCCCTGCCGTTCCGTGCCGCCCTCTGGCGCCTCAGTGCGGAGCCCCTGCGGCCGGCCAGAGCGGCGGCGGGGGCCAGAGACGCGGCCCGGACCGTGAAAGAACCGGCCCGAAAGCGGCCGCCCGGCACCGCCGGCCCCGGCCCCGGCCCGGCCCCGTGCCGGCGGGCGGGGCCGGTCCCGCCGGGGGACGGCGGTTTTGTGCCGCCCTCCCGCGCCTCGGCGCGGCGCCCCCGCGGCCGGCCAGAGCGGCGGCGGGGGCCCGGGACCCGGCCGGACCGTGAAAGAACCGGCCCGAAAGCGGCCGCCCGTCTGCCCCGCCCCTGCCCCGGCCCCGGCCCCTGCCGGCGGGCGTGGCCGGTCCCGCCGGTGGCCGGCCGGTTCCGTGCCGCCCTCCGGCGCCTCGGTGCGGCGCCCCGCGGCCGGCCAGAGTGGCGGCGGGGGCCAGAGACGCGGCCGGACCGTGAAAGAACCGGCCCGAAAGCGGCCGCCCGGCACCGCCGGCCCCGGCCCCGGCCCGGCCCCGTGCCGGCGGGCGGGGCCGGTCCCGCCGGGGGCCGGCGGTTCCGTGCCGCCCTCCGGCGCCTCGGCGCGGAGCCCCCGCGGCCGGCCAGAGCGGCGGCGGGGGCCAGAGACGCGGCCGGACCGTGAAAGAACCGGCCCGAAAGCGGCCGCCCGGCTGCCCCGCCCCTGCCCGGCCCGGCCCCTGCCGTTCCGTGCCGCCCTCTGGCGCCTCAGTGCGGAGCCCCTGCGGCCGGCCAGAGCGGCGGCGGGGGCCAGAGACGCGGCCGGACCGTGAAAGAACCGGCCCGAAAGCGGCCGCCCGGCACCGCCGGCCCCGGCCCCGGCCCGGCCCCGTGCCGGCGGGCGGGGCCGGTCCCGCCGGGGGACGGCGGTTCCGTGCCGCCCTCCGGCGCCTCGGCGCGGCGCCCCCGCGGCCGGCCAGAGCGGCGGCAAGGGCCCGCGACCCGGCCGGACCGTGAAAGAACCGGCCCGAAAGCGGCCGCCCGTCTGCCCCGCCCCTGCCCCGGCCCCGGCCCCTGCCGGCGGGCGTGGCCGGTCCCGCCGGTGGCCGGCGGTTCCGTGCCGCCCTCCGGCGCCTCGGTGTGGCGCCCCCCGCGGCCGGCCAGAGCAGCGGCGGGGGCCAGAGACGCGGCCGGACCGTGAAAGAACCGGCCCGAAAGCGGCCGCCCGGCACCGCCGGCCCCGGCCCCGGCCCGGCCCCGTGCCGGCGGGCGGGGCCGGTCCCGCCGGGGGCCGGCGGTTCCGTGCCGCCCTCCGGCGCCTCGGCGCGGAGCCCCCGCGGCCGGCCAGAGCGGCGGCGGGGGCCAGAGACGCGGCCGGACCGTGAAAGAACCGGCCCGAAAGCGGCCGCCCGGCACCGCCGGCCCCGGCCCCGGCCCAGCCCCTGCCGTTCCGTGCCGCCCTCTGGCGCCTCAGTGCGGAGCCCCTGCGGCCGGCCAGAGCGGCGGCGGGGCCAGAGACGCGGCCGGACCGTGAAAGAACCGGCCCGAAAGCGGCCGCCCGGCACCGCCGGCCCCGGCCCCGGCCCGGCCCCGTGCCGGCGGGCGGGGCCGGTCCCGCCGGGGGACGGCGGTTCCGTGCCGCCCTCCGGCG
Organism: Lycocorax pyrrhopterus obiensis; assembly: GCA_014706295.1. Taxonomy (NCBI): domain Eukaryota; kingdom Metazoa; phylum Chordata; class Aves; order Passeriformes; family Paradisaeidae; genus Lycocorax; species Lycocorax pyrrhopterus. Next base: position 729,663 of record JACSVZ010000031.1, read on the forward strand.
CCTCGGCGCGGCGCCCCCGCGGCCGGCCAGAGCGGCGGCAAGGGCCCGCGACCCGGCCGGACCGTGAAAGAACCGGCCCGAAAGCGGCCGCCCGTCTGCCCCGCCCCTGCCCCGGCCCCGGCCCCTGCCGGCGGGCGTGGCCGGTCCCGCCGGTGGCCGGCGGTTCCGTGCCGCCCTCCGGCGCCTCGGTGTGGCGCCCCCGCGGCCGGCCAGAGCAGCGGCGGGGGCCAGAGACGCGGCCGGACCGTGAAAGAACCGGCCCGAAAGCGGCCGCCCGGCACCGCCGGCCCCGGCCCCGGCCCGGCCCCGTGCCGGCGGGCGGGGCCGGTCCCGCCGGGGGCCGGCGGTTCCGTGCCGCCCTCCGGCGCCTCGGCGCGGAGCCCCCGCGGCCGGCCAGAGCGGCGGCGGGGGCCAGAGACGCGGCCGGACCGTGAAAGAACCGGCCCGAAAGCGGCCGCCCGGCACCGCCGGCCCCGGCCCCGGCCCAGCCCCTGCCGTTCCGTGCCGCCCTCTGGCGCCTCAGTGCGGAGCCCCTGCGGCCGGCCAGAGCGGCGGCGGGGGCCAGAGACGCGGCCGGACCGTGAAAGAACCGGCCCGAAAGCGGCCGCCCGGCACCGCCGGCCCCGGCCCCGGCCCGGCCCCGTGCCGGCGGGCGGGGCCGGTCCCGCCGGGGGCCGGCGGTTCCGTGCCGCCCTCCGGCGCCTCGGCGCGGAGCCCCCGCGGCCGGCCAGAGCGGCGGCGGGGGCCAGAGACGCGGCCGGACCGTGAAAGAACCGGCCCGAAAGCGGCCGCCCGGCACCGCCGGCCCCGGCCCCGGCCCGGCCCCTGCCGTTCCGTGCCGCCCTCTGGCGCCTCAGTGCGGAGCCCCTGCGGCCGGCCAGAGCGGCGGCGGGGGCCAGAGACGCGGCCGGACCGTGAAAGAACCGGCCCGAAAGCGGCCGCCCGGCACCGCCGGCCCCGGCCCCGGCCCAGCCCCTGCCGTTCCGTGCCGCCCTCTGGCGCCTCAGTGCGGAGCCCCTGCGGCCGGCCAGAGCGGCGGCGGGGGCCAGAGACGCGGCCGGACCGTGAAAGAACCGGCCCGAAAGCGGCCGCCCGGCACCGCCGGCCCCGGCCCCGGCCCGGCCCCGTGCCGGCGGGCGGGGCCGGTCCCGCCGGGGGCCGGCGGTTCCGTGCCGCCCTCCGGCGCCTCGGCGCGGAGCCCCCGCGGCCGGCCAGAGCAGCGGCGGGGGCCAGAGACCCGGCCGGACCGTGATAGAACCAGGCCGAAGGCGGCCGCCCGGCCGGCCGGCCATGGCCCGGCCCCTGCCTGCCGTCGGGGCCGGTCGCGCCGGGGTCCGGCGGCTTCGTTCGAAGTGCTGCCCTCCGTACCAGCTTCCCCTCCCCGCTATCTCCCGGGAGGTTCTGGGCTGTGGTGAGGCTGTGTGGGGTCCCCGCGGGGCGTGGGGACTCCGTTTTAGTGCGTCGATGTGTGGGCTGGCCGGGCGAAGGGCTCCGGATCCCAGTGACCGCGGCTGGGAGTGGTGTGCGCAAAAAAGGAAAACCGAATCAAATTTGCAAAGAATTTTTTTTTTCGGAAAGCTTTCTTGTTCCTAGCACAATAAAGATGTATTCGTTCAAAAAACGAAAGCTGATTTTTGTCGAAAATTTTTTTTGGTCTCGATACTGGGTTCTCGGGAGGGACAGGGTTGCTAGAGCCATCCGGTTCCGGGGCGTTACGGTGCCGTTGGGGTTCCCCCGGCTCTGGGATGGCAAGAGGATGCCTTGTCTCCGGAGCCGGCCGCGGCCACCAGCCGTTGCCGGAAGCGTCGGCGTGCCGTCCAGGCGGCGTCCGGCCAGAGGGCGAACAGGTCGACCCGGCTCCGGGGCGGCCCCGGGCGGCCAGGTCTACCCGGCTCCGGGCCCGGCCGCGGCCGCCAGCCGTGGCCCGAAACCGTCGGCGTGGCGCCCCGGCGGCGCCCGGTCGCGGGGCGAACAGGTCTACCCGGCTCCGGGGCGGCCCCGGGCGGCCAGGTCTACCCGGCTCCGGGCCCGGCCGCGGCCGCCAGCCGTGGCCCGAAACCGTCGGCGTGGCGCCCCGGCGGCGCCCGGTCGCGGGGCGAACAGGTCTACCCGGCTCCGGGGCGGCCCCGGGCGGCCAGGTCTACCCGGCTCCGGGCCCGGCCGCGGCCGCCAGCCGTGGCCCGAAACCGTCGGCGTGGCGCCCCGGCGGCGCCCGGTCGCGGGGCGAACAGGTCTACCCGGCTCCGGGGCGGCCCCGGGCGGCCAGGTCTACCCGGCTCCGGGCCCGGCCGCGGCCGCCAGCCGTGGCCCGAAACCGTCGGCGTGGCGCCCCGGCGGCGCCCGGTCGCGGGGCGAACAGGTCTACCCGGCTCCGGGGCGGCCCCGGGCGGCCAGGTCTACCCGGCTCCGGGCCCGGCCGCGGCCGCCAGCCGTGGCCCGAAACCGTCGGCGTGGCGCCCCGGCGGCGCCCGGTCGCGGGGCGAACAGGTCTACCCGGCTCCGGGGCGGCCCCGGGCGGCCAGGTCTACCCGGCTCCGGGCCCGGCCGCGGCCGCCAGCCGTGGCCCGAAACCGTCGGCGTGGCGCCCCGGCGGCGCCCGGTCGCGGGGCGAACAGGTCTACCCGGCTCCGGCGGGACTTGGACAAATTTCGGCAGGGGCCGGGTAGACCTGTTGCCCCCACCAGTCCTGGAAGTTCACCAAGGGGTCGCTGTTTTTGGCTGCCTCCAGTTACGTCATGGTAGGAGGCGGCGTGCTTCGGCGCGCCGCCCCGGTCGAGTACGATTGGTTCTCTTGGAGGCGTCCGGGGCTTCGGACTCGTTCCTCCGTATTGTGGGAGCGGGTGATGGGCCGTGTCCCCGCAGGCTGGCGGTGCCTGTGTCGAAGGCCGAGAACGGCGGCCGCGCGTGCGGCCGCCAGCACGAAGTGTCTCCAACAGCCGGGATGAGTCGCGTGGCTTCATCCGGTTTCCCGTACAGGCCAGTGATGGAAAAGGCCGAAAGACGGTGCGAGCCGCTTGTCGGCCTAGGTGAGAGGGAGAAAGCCGCGAGTGTGTCCCACTCCGGCCCTGGCACCCAGGGGATGGTGGCAGCGAGGCGGCGGCGCCTCGTCCCTTTTTCCGCCCGGCCTTAAGCCGGCGCCCGCTCGGCGGGCTCGGTTTTCGGCTGTCGGCCTGGTGCGGTGGCCGGCAGCCGGGGGCAGACGCGGCCGGGGCGCTGTGTTGTGTCGAGCCCGGTGGGGCTTTCCCCGGCCCTTCCCCGAGAGCCCCGAGGACGGGCCCAGTGGGCCGAGGCGTGGCGGTGCCCCGTTCCCGGCTCCCGACCTGTGCCAGTGTGTCGGAGGTGCCGCGGGGACGCGCCGTGGGGCGTGCGGCCTCGCCTCGGCCTTGCCCGGTTGCTCGAGAGGCTTGGTGACGGGAGTCGCCCGATGTGTTGCGGGGCGGGGTGGCGGCGCCTCGCCCCCCCCCCCCCCCGCTGTGTGTTGTTGAAGTCGTCCCCCTTCCTCGGCCGTAAGCTGGGGAACCCGCAGAGCGGGCGGAATGTCTCAGGCGTGGCGGCCGGCCTGCGGTGGCCGGCCGCCGAGCGAGCGGACCGGAAGCCCAACAGAGAGCCCCGGGAATGTCGCGGGCGAGGCGGCGGCGCCTCGCCCTTCCTTGTTTTTTCTGGCCGGTGCGATCGAGCCACTAGGCTGGGGCGGCCCGTGGTGTCTGGCCTGTCCCGGCTGCCGTGGTCGCCGGCGGGCTGGGCTGGGAGAAGGTCCCGCTGTTCAGGCGTGTGCCGGCTTGCGGGTGGAGCCGGGGGGTGCCCGCCCGGCCTATGTTGTTTTTCCCTCGCGGCCTTAAGCCGCGGCACCCCGAGAAGCGCGTGACGAAGGCGCGCGGGCCACGAAAACGAAGAGAGCGAGAGATCGGTGGGGGGGGAGGGGGCAGTGAGAGGCGCGAGCCTCGCCCCTCCCCCGGGCCCGCGGCCCCCGTGGCTAGCACGGGTCGTGCGATGCGCTCGTGTGCCTTTTTTTTTGTGTTGTCGCTTGCCGTCCCCCGGCTTTTCCGGAGGGAAGCCGATCGCTGCGAGGCGGGCGAAAGCCGGTGGCCCGTGGCGTGGTCGGTGGCAGGTTCTCGCACGCTCGAAAGGGTTCCCGTGGTGGGGGGAGCGCGGCCTCCCGCGGCCGCCTCCCCCGGTGGGTCCCGTCCTGACGTTGTCTCGCCGAAGGGAATCGCTGTCCGCAGCCGGGTGGGTGGCGGCACCTCCCGCGCCTTCGCTGCTGTGACCGATGCGAAAGCTGCCGTAAGCGGCCCGCCGGCGTCGGCGGGCCTCGGGCGCGTCGGGGAGGCTCGGCGGTGCCAAACCGCGGGGAGGGCCTCTCGGGGACGTGGCCCGCTTTGCCCGCATGCACGCGGAGCCCTGCGTCTGTCCGCCCGCCGCCTGCCTGGACCGTGGCGGAGCCGGCCGGTAGGCGCACGCTGGGCTGCCGTTGCCGTTGTGTCCCAGGACCGTGGCCGTGGGGCCTTCTTTCGCTCTTCTCCTTTTTTCTTCTGTCCGCTGATCGATGAGGCTTTTCGGGTCGCGTGGGGAAGGGCCCCCGGCGGGCCGGCTCTTCCGGGGCTCTCTGTCATGGGGAAGCCGCGGCGGTGTCCGGTGCTCGGGCAGGGTGGTCTCCTTTCCGACTCGCTTCCCGTTGCAGGCGAGGTGTCGCCGCTCCCGCTGCCGGGAGGGCGTCTTTACCGTCCCGGGCTGTGTGACGGCCGCGTGGCCCCGCGAGCCTTCAGGTGTCCTTCAAAACCACGCGAGGTGTCGGTGCTGGCCCCGGCCCGGGTTGTGCCCCGTGGGCGCCGGCCGCGAGCAGCGCTGGGCGGCGGTGCGGCTCGAGCGGAGCCGAGACACAGAGCCAGAGAGAGGGGCCGAACTCCGCTGGCGCACGGACGGGGGACAAGAGCCCGCCGCGCGCGCACCGCACGGCGCTCGTTTGCCGCGCCGCTGCCTGCTGCCGAGCGAGCCGCCCCGGCCGAGGGGCCTCGGTGTCCGGGCCGCGCCCGCCTCGTCGGGTCGCTGTCTCCTCTAGCACGTCCGGTGCTGTTCCGCGCGGCCCGGCGGGGGGACGCGTCGGGGGGGGTTTCGCTCTGTGCGCGAGTCCCTTCGGCCCAACCTCGCCGGCGGCCGGTCGCCCGCGACCGGCCGGCGGGCGGGTCGGCCTCGGGGGCGGGTCAGCCCCGGCCGAGCGCGCCGTCCCGTGTGCCGCGTGTGACTTGGGCGCGAGGCCGGCCGACTCTCGAAAGGGCGCGTGCCCCGAGAGAGCGAGGGAGCGTGCGAACGAAAGGCCCGCGTCGTCCGAAGCCGAAGCTGCGCAGCGGTCCCGGCTCCTTGCC
>JACSVZ010000031.1:776920-805007 GCA_014706295.1 Lycocorax pyrrhopterus obiensis
GCCTCTGTGGGCTGTGGTCTCCTCCACCCCAAACCCAGCCAGGGATGATTTTGTGCTGTTTGGTTTTCTTGTGGATGCATTCTTTTCCCTCAGCCTTGATTACTTCTCCCTAGAACCTGAGATGATTGCACAATCCCCTTGATAAAGTGTCCCCTTTATCTTAGCTAGGTGACTTAACTCACAGTCCAAAGTCCCAGTCAGGCATCTTCAAGGAGGGGTGGGCTTCTCTGTTTGTAGCTTCTTTAGACAGTTTTTGCCATAATGGGCAAAACTCCTTTGTAACAATGTTTAAGGCATGAACCATTTCAGTCCCTGACAACTTTCTGCCTTGGTTCCATGAGGTTCCATAACCTCGCTATGGACTCAGTCTTGAGCTGCATTAGGCCCTGCTCTGTCCCACTGGATGCTTAATTCCATGAGGTTCCATTTGGTGACTGTGGTCTCTTGGTTCCAGGAGGCTCCGCTTCGTCACATTGGAGCCTTGGTCCATGAGATTCCATTGAGTCACAGTGGACTCCTGTGTTCACATAGGCCGTACGGTGTCACATCAGAGCCTTGGTTCCATGAGCTTTCAGTCCCTGACTGTGGTCTCTTGGGTTCCATGAGCATCCACTGAGTCACATTAGAGCCCTGGTTCCATTGCATTCCAGAACCTAACTGTGCTCACTTCAATTCCATGAGGCCCCGCTGTGTCACACTGGAGCCTTGGTTCCATGAGATTCCAGAGAGTCACAATGGACTCTTCTATAGAATTAGGCCTCGCTGTGTCCTATCAGAGCCTCGGTACCATGAGGTTCCAAAACCTCACTATGGTCTCCTGAACTCCATTAGGCCCCGCTGTGTCACACTGGAGCCTTGGTTCCATGGGATTCCAAAAACCTCACTGTGGTCTCCTGGATTGCATGATGCACTGCTGTGTCACAATGGACACTTGGTTCCATGAGATTCCATTGCCCCACAATGTTCTCCTGGATTCCAGGAGGCCCCACTGTGTCACCATGGCCCCTCTTATATGTGCTGTGGCAAAGTCCCAGTGGCACCTGGATTTCACGAGGCCCTGCTCTGTCACAATAGAGCCTTGGTTCCTGAGATTCCAATGCGTCACAATGCTCTCCAAGTTTCCATGAGCTGTGCTGTGACACAATGGATACTGGATTCCACAGGAGCCGGCAATGTCCCAGTGGCACCTGTGTCCTAGGAGGCCCCACTTTGTCCAAGTAGAGCCTTGGTTCCATGAGAGTCCATTGCGTCACAGTGATCTCCTGGGTCCCATGAGGCTGCGCTGGGTCACAATGGACACTGAGTTCCACGTGCCCTGGCATTGTCCAAGTGGCACCTGTGTTCCACGAGGTCCCTCCTTGTTCCAAATTGAAACTTTGTTCCCCAAGATTCCATTTCATAACAGTGGTCTCCTGGCTTCCATGAGGCCGTGCTGGAAACGAGTAGACACTTGCTTCCAGGAGATTCCATTGTGTAACAGTTTTCCTGTGTTCCATGAGGCCCTGTTGTCTCACAATTGACCATTTGTTCCTTGGGATTCCATTGCATCACAGTGCTCTCCTTTGTGCCATGAGGCCCAGCTTGGTCACAATGGTACCTTGGTTCCATGAGATTCCATGGCATCACAATGGTCTCTTGACTTCCATGAGGCCCTGCTGTCTTTACAATGGACCCTTGGTTCCCCATGATTCCATGGCATCACTGTGCTCTCCTGTGATTCATCAGGCTGTGCTCTGTCACAATGGACACTTGCTCCCTCGAAGGCTGGAGATGTCCCAGTGGCACTGGCTTTCCCTCAGGCCGCACTTTGCCACAATGGGGCCTTGGTTCCATGAGAATCCATGGCCCCACAGTGGTCTCTTGGGTGCCATGAGGCCTTGCTTTGTCACAATGGACACTTGCTGGCACCAGCCTTGGCAATGTTCCCTTGGCACCTGGGTTTAATGCTGTGTCACACTTGACCATTTGTTCCTTGGGATTCCATTGCATCACAGTGCTCTCCTTGGTGCCATGAGGCCCGGCTTGGTCACAATGGAACCTTGGTTCCATGAGATTCCACAGCATCACAATGTGTGATCCTCTTGGATTCCATGAGGCCCTGCTGGGTCACAGTGGAGCCTTTGTGCCATGCATTTCCATAGCATCACAATGGTCTCCAGCTTTCCAGAAGGCCCCACTGTCAAACAGTGCACACTTGCTTCCATCAGTTTCCATTGCATCACAATGGTGCCTTGGATTCCATGAGGCCCTCCTCTGTCACTAGGGAGCCTTTCTTCCACGTTTCTCCATTGTGTCACAATGGCTTCCAGCGCTCTGTGAGGCCACAACATCAAACACTGGATATTCGCTTCCATGAGATTCCACAGTGTTCCAATGGTCTCCTGGCTTCCATGAGGCCCCTCTTTGGAACACTTGAGACTTGCTTCCATGAGGTTCTATTGCGTCACTATGGTCTCCTGGCTGCCATGAGGCCCCGCTGCCTTTACAATGGACACGTGGTTCCCCAAGATTCCATGGTATCACTGTGCTCTCCTGTGATTCATCAGGCTGTGCTCTGTCACAATGGACACTTGCTTCCTCAAAGGCTGGAGATGTCCCAGTGGCACTGGCTTTCCCTCAGGCCGCGCTTTGTCCCAATGGGGCCTTGGTTCCATGAGAATCCATGGCCCCACAGTGGTCTCCTGGGTGCCATGAGGCCTTTCTGTGTCACAGTGGAGCTTTGATTGCACCAGCCTTGGCAATGTCCCAGTGGCACCTGGGTTCCATGAGACCCTGCCGTGTCACAATTGACCATTTGTTCCTTGGGATTCCATTGCATCACCCCGGTCTCCTCCATTAGTTCCACATTTATTGCACCCAACTCTTGATTTGCTCCTGATGTTGCTTATTTTAGCCTCAATGTGTGCAAAATAAAGCAGATCACAGGAAACAAGAAATTTAAAGTTTAAAAAAAGAAGAACCACCTCTGATGAAAATGCAGAAGAAACATTTTTTACGGTGCAGTTTTTCTTTTATTAAATCTTTTGTCAGTAACTATGTTCCTCCTATGTATGTCTTCATGCCTTTTAAACCACAGGTATTTATCATAATTTCTTTTGAGTATTTATTATGACTTCGGAACCCCATGTACAACACACTAATGTAATCAGAAGTAATTTTCTATCCCAAATAAACTGCAAAACCCCTTTCTTCATCCCAAAGAGACTAAACCCTGTGTGTTTGGCATCTCATCTCACACCACTGGTCCGGTACCTCCACAGGGATTTCTGCCCTGGGGCAGCCACATGGCGATGGTGACACCCCCGAGCACGGCCATTGGTGCCGGTGTCCGAAGGCATTTGGGACTGCACAGACATTCTTTAGCAGCAATGCTTGTCTTTATCATCTCTGTCTTTATTCTCTGTGTCTTTATTCTCTCTGTCTTTGTTCTCTGTCTTTCTCTGTCTTGATTCTCTCTGTCTTTACTCTCTCTCTTGATTCACTTTGTATTCTCTCTGTCTTTATTCTCTCTGTCTTTACTCTCTCTGTCTTTACTCTCTCTGTCTTTACTCTCTGTGAGAAACAAAGCCCACTCCTCTTCTTGGGGTTTTATAAATGTAATAAGGGACAATAGGGGACAAAGGTCACCTAAAGCAAAACCCACAGCGCTGGGTGCTTGGCTCATAACCAGAGGCACACACACTTACACAAATTTCCTGTTTATATGCTTTAACATTATGCATATTAATAAACCACAATGCATATGCATAGTTTTTCTGAGAACTAATTCACATTTTTTTAGAAGGGATTAACATAGTTCCTCCCCCAATCCGCCTTTTTAGAGCATGCGTATTATGATCGTGAGGGTCTTCGGGGGTCTTCTTCGATGAAGGCTCAGGTCTTCCTCGCATCTTGAACTTTTCAACTTTGTCTTCGGAGCATGCACAGTTATGGTGTTCCTACGTCTTTCTGGATCCAACCGGTTTAAATTCTTCACTTTGTGGCTAATTGGCTTCATTTTTGCCAACTTCTCATTAGTACATCCTGCTGCTTTCCAATATACCTATACTTGTCTATTTTTGAGATTATTCACCTGGTGAGTTTCCGTTTATTTGAGCATTAAGCGATTAGTTAACCATATACTAGTTATTACATTCTATAGGAGGTTATGATTCAGATTATATAGGTATAGAAAGTTATGATTGAGGTTATATTGGTATCTTATAACTCAAGCTATATTAGCATCTTGTAACTTTGACCCCAGATATAATGTTAACTAGTTAATATCTGCATAGCAAAGTTATTCTTAACATATTTGCACATAATATTTCCTAACGTATTCTGATACATAATATTTCTTACATTTCACTACCCGCGAAAGCCAATGCTATAATAGCTGTTTATCACATTCTCTCTGCCTTTATCCTCTGTCTCTTTACTCTCTCTCTTTATCCTCTCTCTTTACTCTCTCTCTCTTTACTCTCTCTCTCTTTATTCTCTCTCTCTTTACTCTCTTTATTCACTCTCTCTTTACTCTCTCTTTACTCTGTCTCTTTACTCTCTCTTTACTCTCTCTCTTTATTCACTTTCTCTTTACTCTCTCTTTACTCTCTCTCTTTACTCTCTCTTTACTCTCTCTCTCTCTCTCTACTCTCTCTCTCTTTACTCTCTCTTTGCTCTCTCTGTCTCTCCCCGCAGCCGAGCGGGGCTGGCGGGAGCCGCGCTCCCCTCAGAGCCCCTGAGGGCGGCAGCAATGGCGGCGCCGCTCCCTCAGCGCCGGCCCGGCCCCGGCGGGCGGGGAGCCCTCGGCAGCGCCCTTGTGGCAGCAGGGACCGAGCCCCGGCCCCGGGCTCTGTCCCCGTGGCGCCGCAGAGCCGAGGGGGACACGGGCAGGGCGCTCGGCGCCATCGCCGCCAGCCCCGCAGCCCCTTTGGAACCCGGCCCGGGGCTCGCCCCCGCCTCCTCCAAGGCCCTGCTGGGCTCGAGCTGTTGCTCAGCGCTGCCTGCGGATCTTGTGCTCGCCCCAGCGGGGTTTGTTTGCAGCCCGGGCTGCTGAGGAGCGCTCGGCAAATGTCACTGCCAGGGCAGTTTGTAAAGGGATCGGCCCGGTGCTTCCTTTGTGCTGTGCCTTCCGCCGCTGTTTTATTCCGCTTTTAGAGCCGGCCTGTGAAGAGAAGCCCCCCAGGAGAACGGAGCTGAAAGATCCAAGACCCTCGCCCTAAGCAAGGGATGGAACAGCTCACACTGCTGAAAAGATTCCAGCTGTTGGTGGTCCATGTCAGCTTTCAATAAAATGTCTTAAGTTGATGTTTCCTGTGCTGGTGAGAGCCTTTTAAACCCAGCCTTCTGCCTGACCTCTCTGCTGTTGCAGTTCCATGGGCAGAGGTTGTTGTCTTTTAGCCCTTCCCATGGGCAGGCCGGTGTTCAGCCATCCCCAGGACAGCAGGGCCCCACCCCACGGCCCTGTGACCTGGGAAGACAAAATCCATCACTCCAAATGTCCCCCCTTGCTCCTTCTTCCCAGGCATTTGGCCCTGGCAGTGGGGTTTGTGCTGGTTGCTGCAGGAAAAAGGAGACCCCTGTGACACTTTGGGGCCATTGGAACCAAGGGGCCTTTGTGACACAGCAGGGCCTCGTGGAACCAAGGAGTCCAAAGGTCTCAAACATTTCCTGCATGGTTCTGCCTTGGGGAAGGGGAATCTTCTTGTGGCAGTTTGGGCTCAGCACACACTTGAGCAGGGTGTGTGTTAGCAATGAGGAAGCTTAGGAGTGTCAGATTGCTTCAAAAATAGAAAACCCCTCTTTGCCTGAGTGCAGCCAGTTCTCCAAGCAAAGCAGGTCCCAGGTGAGTGAGGAGAGACAGAATGGGGTTGGGAATGTGCAGCAAGGTTGTCCACACTCAGTCAGACCTCAAGGCACAGCTTCTCTGACCAAGCCAGATCTCCTGAGGAGAGACCCTGCATCAGTATCAGTCACTGAGTGCTGCAATCACCTCTTCTCTGAAGAGAAAAGTAATAAACCACACTCTTTAAAATAAGAATGTGTATTTCTTAAAAGTTCTTAAAAGTTCTTCAAAATATTTCTCCATAACCTTCCTAATGAACTGCACTAGAGCAGAGGGAAATCAAGGCAGAGCCAGGGTTTGTCAGGACTTGCTTGATCCTAATGAGCCCCGTGGTGCATTTGGAGCTGAGCTCTTGAAGCTCAGGGCCTGAGAGGAGATTGCACAAACCTTTCCAGGAGTCAAAGGCAGAGCAAAAACCCAAAGTGTCTCGAGGCATTGATGGGTCCCACTGAGGTCCATCCCCAACACAGGCTCCTCATGGACTCCTTGGAGGAGAGAATTGGAGGCCAGGATTACACAAAAACCTCTCAGAGACTCAGTGTGGAAAGGAAAATCCAAAGTGCCTTAAAACCCTTGAGTATCTCAAAGCATTAATGAGCCCCACTGAGTGTCAATACAAAGCTCTCAAGGGACTCGTTAAAGGAGATAATTGGAGGCCATGATTGCACAAACCTCTCATAGAGTTGGTATCAAAAGGGAAGCACCAAGTACTTTAAAAAACCAGAAGTACCCTGAAGCATTAATGAGCCCCACTGAGTGTTGTTACTGACAAAGGCTCTCAAGGGACTAATTAAAGCAGATAATTGGAGGCCAGGATTGCACAAAGCTCTCAGAGACTCCCAGGCAAAAGCCAAAGCCAAAGTCCTTTGGAAAACCTGCAGTCCCTGGGAGCATTCAGGAGCCCCCAGGGCCATTCCTGACCAAGGCTCCCCAGGGACTCCTTCCAGCAGATCCCTGAGCCCACTGGGATGTGGGGGGGATGCTGAGGGCAGGACAAGGGGCTGACAGTGCCCAGCCTTGCTGGGGCTGTGCCAGGAGGCCCCAGGGCCTCAGGACAAGGTGTCTCCTCACAGCCCTTGGTGGCACAGACGCTGCTGTGCCCCAGGGCACCAAGACTTGGCTTCTCTTTGTCCCCTCCTGTCATCACTGCCTCCAGTTCTCTGCTCTGACTGGAGCCTGGGGACACTTTCTCACTTGTCTCCCTCACTGGGAGTCATTAAAAGGAAAAGAAAGTTTGGTGTTCAATTCTGACTCAGAATTCTTGAGAGGTTTCTGCAAGTCCCTCTCAGGGACTGATGTTGAGGGCCTCAGCACCAAGCCCCGAGAGGGTCATTAAAGTCCTTGTGTTGTGTCTGTGCTGCTGAGCTGGGCCGGGCTCCTGGCACAGAGGCAGCTCCTGGCAAGCGGCAGCGCTGCAGAGAGACAGCTCTGGGCAGGAGCAGCTCCTGTGCACAGCCCAGCAGGGCTGGGGCACTGCCTGCAGCCAGCCCGGGCACAGCACAGAGGCACCCAGGGCTTCAAGTCAGCCGGGGCTGGGAGCACAGAGCAGAGCTCACTGAGGGCTCAGCAGAGGAGAAATGCTCCCAGCGTTGGAAACAGTCCTTGTCTGGCTGTGGGAAGAGAAGCTGCAGCTCCTGGAGGCATCTCCTGAAGCTGGCCCATGCCACAGCTTTTAGGAGCTTTCCGGAGGACTCTGAGAGCTGCTGCAGTTTGGGGGATGTGGCCCTAGGGCAGGGCTGGGTGTCCCTGCTGCAGCAGCCGAGGCCCAGCACAAGGCAGCTCCTGTTGCCAGGCTCTGCTGCAGGGCTGAGCAGCCGGGGCTGCAGCCAGGGGTGCCCAGGGCTGTCCTGCAGAGCAGGGTCCTGCAGCCCAGGGCGCTGTGCTGGGGCAGGGACTCTGCTGCCTGCCAGGGGCAGCTCTCAGCCGGCCCGGGGAGCTGCTGCCAGCGCTGGGGGAGAAGCTGTGCAGGGAAGGAGCGACCCTGAGCAGGGCAGGTGCTGCTGCTGAGAGCTGCTGGCTGGGGCAGGGCTGCTCCCAGCTCCACACCAGCCTGGGCACAGCTCCAGAGGACACTTCCCAAAAGAAGGTAAGCCAGGGATTGCTGTAAAGATCAGGAGCTTTCCTGAGACTGTTTCCATTTCCTGCTTGGAGCAGGGTGGGAAGGTTGGGGGATGAGAGAAGCAGAACAGGGGTTGTAATCCCAGAACCACAGAACATTCTGAGTCTCTGCTATTGTCCTTGTTATTGTTATTATTATTACTCCTCTGATATTGTCACTGTTACCTGGTGCTCTCAGGGAGGCTCTGGGATGTGCAGCAGCTGAGTCAGGCACTGCCCTTGGGATTCCTGCCAGGCAGGGCTGTCCATGGGAATGGGGTGTCCAAGCTTCCCTGTGCCCTGTGGGGCTGTGGGCACAGCAGTCCATGGGAAAGGGGAATGAGCTGAGCCTCCCTCCCTGAGATACCATCATGGGCACACGCGGGGCTCTCCTCGCTGTGTCCTCCCAAGCTCTGAGCTCCCTCCTGGGTGCAAATCTGTGCCAGAGCCTCTCGGAGTGCCCTGAATGTCCCCCGGGGAAGTGCAGAGATGCCACAGCTGAGGAAATGCTGCTGGGTTTGCCAAGGGCACCGTGAGTGTCCCTGGCAGAAGGGGGTGCTGAGAGCTTGCTCAGAGACCTTTAGAGAGGGTGAGACATTCAGGGATCCCTCTGCTCTGGGCAGGGTCTGGTTTATCCCAGGGTGAGCCGGGAGTGTGATTGTGCTCTGATTGCAGCCAAAGGGGCAAGCCCAGGGCAGTTGGGAACAAGCCCATGTAGCCCCTCAGCTTGCCCTCAGCCACAGGGAATCCTTTGCCTCTCACCTCTCTCAGTGGCAAACTGGGAGTGCAGCAGAAATGCTGGGGATTTCTGACCTCAGAGAACCAGGAATGATGTGTGGGTGGGAAAACATTTCCTAAAACTCACTCCTGCCATCCCTGTCCTGTAGACCTGGGAGTTCAGATGGTAACAAGCCTGTCTGCATTAGGAGGGTTTCCACTGACAAATCCTGACTATCCAGCCTTGTTCCTCTGCCACACGGCCACAAACCCAGGGCAGCGGGGCAGGGATGGCTCCTCGAGAGCCCCCACGCACAGGCCTGGCTGCTCCTGGCACACTCAGAGAGCACAGCTGGAGCTCAGGCAGGGCCCTGGGTGAAGGTTTTCCCAGAGCAGGAACAAGGGTGGGTGAGTCCCAGTGGGACAGTGTGCAGGGAATGGCACAGGTTTGGCTCCAAGCAGCCTGTCCTGACTTGTCCCTGTCCTTTCTCCATGAACAGGTGTCCATGGCCAGAGACAGCAAATGTCCAACAGCAGCTCCATCAGCCACTTCCTCCTGCTGGCATTGGCAGACACGCGGCAGCTGCAGCTCCTGCACTTCTGCCTCTTCCTGGGCATCTCCCTGGCTGCCCTCCTGGGCAACGGCCTCATCATCAGCGCCGTAGCCTGCGGCCAGCACCTGCACACCCCCATGTTCTTCTTCCTGCTCAACCTGGCCCTCACCGACCTGGGCTCCATCTGCACCACTGTCCCCAAAGCCATGCACAATTCCCTCTGGGGCACCAGGCACATCTCCTACTCAGGATGTGCTGCACAGCTGTTTCTGCTCGTATTTTTCATTTCATCAGAGTTCTATCTCCTCACCATCATGTGCTACGACCGCTACGTGTCCATCTGCAAACCCCTGCACTACGGGACCCTCCTGGGCAGCAGAGCTTGTGCCCACATGGCAGCAGCTGCCTGGGCCAGTGCCTTTCTCAATGCTCTGCTGCACACGGCCAATACATTTTCCCTGCCCCTGTGCCAGGGCAATGCCCTGGGCCAGTTCTTCTGTGAAGTGCCCCAGATCCTCAAGCTCTCCTGCTCCAAATCCAACCTCAGGGAACTTGGGCTCATTGCTGTTAGTGCCTGTTTATCATTTGGTTGTTTTGTGTTCATTGTATTCTCCTATGTGCAGATCTTCAGGGCCGTGCTGAGGATCCCCTCTGAGCAGGGCCGGCACAAAGCCTTTTCCACGTGCCTCCCTCACCTGGCTGTGGTCTCCCTGTTTATCAGCACTGGCAGTTTTGCCTACCTGAAGCCCCCCTCCATCTCATCCCCATCCCTGGATCTGGCCCTGTCAGTTCTGTACTCGGTGGTGCCTCCAGCCCTGAACCCCCTCATCTACAGCCTGAGGAACCAGGAGCTCAAGGATGCCCTGAGGAAAATGTTCTCTTGCTGCTTTTCAGAAGCAAAAATCTTCTTGTTTCCGCCTTCAAATCAGTCGTAATGCCAGTTATTACAGGCCCAGTCTGCCTCCCCATGTTATTGGCAGTGGTTATGGTGGTTGTTTTGATTTATTTTATTCTTCTGCTGAAGTTATGGGCAACTAATTTTTTCCATTCATCCCTTTTTTTCATTCATTCATTCCCTTGCTTTTGAATTTGACACAGAAACTGTGCAAATGCGGGTCTTTGCTCTCTGTGTATTTAAATAAAATGAAAGGTCCTGCATTTACTTGTTTGCCCAAGATCCTCCTCTGAGCCTGTGGCAAAGCCGATGGCAGGGCCTGTGTGCAGAGACAGAGAGAAAAGAGTCCAGGGAGCAGCAGCGCTTGGTCCTTTCAGAGCTGCTCTTCCCAGCTCCACACTCCCTTTCCCAGCCCTTCTGTGGGTGCAAGGCCGGAGTGCTCGGGCAGCTTGGTCACTGTCCTGCTGCGTGTCCGTGCTGTGCCCACAGGCAGGGACAGGCCATGGGCACTGCTGGGACACAGCCGGGCTCCCCCACAGCAGCTCCATCAGCAAAGGGCATCTCCTGAGGGCAGGGCAGGAAGGCTTCGCTCTCCCTCCAAAGTCACTCTCAGGACTCTCAAGAGGCTCCTTGTGTTCCTGGTTCTCCCAGGGCTCAGTGGGCTGAGATCAGGGTCCCAGGGTGGCCTTCAGGGGACTCAGGTCTGGGTCAGGTTTTGCTTGTTGGTGGCCAGTGCCCATCAGATGGTGAATGGTCTGTGCTGAACCTTCCTGGGGCTCTCCAGCTTGTGCCAGGGCTGATGGCAGGGGAATGTTTGTCTGGAGGGCCTTGGCAGCTGCCAGGAGAACACAGGGGAGCTGCAGGGACAGAGTGCCAGGGCTCAGCAGTGAGTGGAGCTCACTGGGCACAGGCCTGTCCAGGGTGGGGTCACGCAGAGATAAAGGACTGAGTGTCTGCTGTGAGCCAGGAGAGCTCTGCAGCCTGGGGCACACAGCAAGTACAGGGAAAGCAGTCTGGGCACTGACTCATCTGACCCTCAGGGAACTTCCCCAGGAGGATCCAGGGCAGCCCCAAGGCCACCTGCCAGCCCTGGAACAAGGCAGGCACCCCTGAGCAGCCTCCATGGGCACAGCAGAGCCTGTGTGGGAGGGGGTCAGTGCAGGGAGCACCAGCAGCTGCCTCTGTCTCGCAGCTGGAGCAGCAGAGCCCAGCAGAGCCAGCCCAGGGCCCCGGGCAGCACAGCCCCCGTGCTCTGCAGAGCAGCAGCCCCAGCTCGGGGGCTCTGGGCAGCAGGGCAGGGGCTGCAGCAATGGCTGCTCAGGCCAGCACAGACGTGTTCCCCTGGCAAAGGCTCTGTGGGCAGCTGGCATGGGCCAGGAGCAGAGCAGGAGCCCGTGTGTGTGCACAGGAGCCCTGGCAAGAGGCTGCCCTGTGCCTGGACCAGCAGGAGCTGCCTGAGGAGCCCCGGGGCCAACTCTCTGCTGCGGTGCTGGGCAGCGGGGCTGGCCCTGGGGCTGCAGGAGCTGCCCGAGCTGAGGATCTCCTGAGCAGTCCAGACACAGAGTGGCTGTCCCCGACCTCCAGGCCCCGCAGTGTCACAAGGCACCTTTGGTTCTATGGGGCTGCAGTGTCAGTTTTGCCGGTGGGCAGGGTCAGCACCAAAGACACAGACACCAACTGAAGGAACTGTGTCATTTATTATAATGCAAAACTGCAAAGAATTACAAAAGGTTAAGCTCAGCAAAGCACACAATCATCAGCAAAGAATTACAAAAGGATAAGCTCAGCAATGCATCCAGTCATTACTACCAAGGATTGCCTGCAGTGATTAACAAAGATCCATCCCCAGTTACCCTCAGACTTTCCCATCACCCAGACCCGCACATCAGCTGGGGGAAGCTGTCCCAGCCAAGGACTGCAGAGCCACTCCCGGACACTGGGAATTCCTGCAGTGCCTCCACCTTTGCAGGCAACGAGGCTCCACCCTCGGTGTGAGAGGGCCCAGCTTTTACACTGTCAAACAAACAAGCTGACAGCACTTCTAGTGTGGGAACATCTGGTTTCATTCTCCTCTTTGGCTTCTCCCAAAGCCTGGCCAGGGCTCAAGGAGGAACCAAGGCAGTTGACTTTGATCCTTCAGCCCCAAACAAGGCCAGATGGGGCCTTGTCCGGTTTTCAAACACAGAAAGGTAAATCCACGTTTCACCAATGAACACATACAGAGATCATATTGCTAATAATGCTTCATTAATGAGCAGATACGAATATGACATTTGTTTGGAAGTGTTATAAATGACTCAGATCCAATATAAAAATGAGTTATTAGAAATGTTATTGAGAACTATAACAATCAGCAAAGCAAAAGGGACAGCGCTGGGAGCATGGCCAGGTGCCAGAGGCTCAATCACAAAGTGGTGGTCCTGCCTTTTATACCCCTGTGACTGCATCAGCCTTATGCATATTTATTTACAGTTTTGCATAGTCTCTCCCCCTGTCTCTCTTTTAGGAGTAGGCGCAGTTCTGTTGCTGTGGTCGTCAGGATCCTCATTGGATGGAATCCCACTCCCTTTATGGTTGTGTCTTCAAAGTTTGGCTTGCAACAGCTTGTCCCATTGCAAACTTACAGAACTGACATTACAGCACACAAAATCATACAACCCTTATAAAACCTACTTTACAACCGGACTATTTTAACAACATTAAACATTTTAACATATACCATTGTCTTGATATTTCCCAAGGAAAATATCATCATATTTAATATTATAACTCAGAATATAATTCATAACCCATACAACATACAGCAAAAGCCAACTCTCAATAACTTGTTTATAACAATCCCCCCTCTTATTTTTGAAACTAGATTTGGCTTGAGCTGTATGTTGGCTTCTTTGCCTGTGTCATTAGTTCATACCTTTTGTATATCAGTTGTGCTTCCTCGAGTGGGTCTCCTATTTCGTTGTATCTTCTTAGGACCATGACCTTTTGAGGAGGCCCCACAAACTGTTTTGGGTCTGTAGGTATAGTTCCCAACTGCATGTTTTGTACCACACTGGTAATCAATCCAATAAAACAGGGTATAAGGCAGGGGAGAAACAGGAGTCCTGCTAAGGAGCATAATTTCATAAATCCCAATCATTTCCACCAAGCTCCTCCAAATAAGTTATCCCACCAATCACAGTTTAACATGGATTCCCACTTCTGAACAGGTACGTGTGCAATCTTTCTTATTTCTCCTGCTAAGTCAATGTCACTGCCTCTCCATTATTATCTATCTGCAAGCAACCATCTGATGTATTGAATTTTCCACACACCCCTCCTTCCTCGGCCAATAGATAGTCTAAGGCCAATCTGTTTTGGTAAATGGCTGCCCTAGTGTCCCGGTTTTTGAGACAAAAACTTCAGGAGGAAGTTTTTTCCCTCCTCCAAAGGGAAAAGGGCCTCCCCTTTTCCTCCACCAATAAGACAAGTGGGTCACAGTAAGTGAAAAGTGGAAAAAAACCCAAACTGTTTATTAACACCAAAACCAAACAGGGTAGAACAGGGAAAAAAACCAAAACTCAAAATACAAAAACTTCCCAGAGAGGGAACAGAGACCCGGGCTCGGATCAGCCGTGGCCACCCCGCAGGCCCGCCGGGGCCACCCCCGCAGGCTCCCTTGGACCAGCGGGAAGGGAAGGCGCGGGAAGGCGCGGGAAGGCGCGGGAAGGCGCGGGAAGGCGCGGGAAGGGAAGGCGCGGGAAGGGAAGGCGCGGGAAGGCGCGGGAAGGCGCGGGAAGGCGCGGGAAGGCACGGGAAGGGAAGGGAAGGGAAGGGAAGGGAAGGGAAGGGAAGGGAAGGGAAGGGAAGGGAAGGGAAGGGAAGGGAAGGGAAGGGAAGGGAAGGGAAGGGAAGGGAAGGGAAGGGAAGGGAAGGGAAGGGAAGGGAAGGGAAGGGAAGGGAAGGGAAGGGAAGGGAAGGGAAGGGAAGGGAAGGGAAGGGAAGGGAAGGGAAAGGAGGCAGTGAGGCAAGGGGGAGGGAAGGGAAAAGAACAAGAGAAAACAATACAACCTTTTTCCAACCAGCCAGAACAAAAAAAAAAACCAAAGGGCAGCACAGCGCTCCTGGCGCACTCCCTCCCGAGCCCTGCTGAGACCCCCAAGCCCCCGAGCTGTTGGCCCCGCTGTTAAACTGCCCCGCACTGGGGTCCTGTGGCCTCACCCCCTGGATCCATCTTAAAGGCACGGTGCCCTTGGGCATTAAGCAGATGGTTGGGGAATAAAGCGGTCTCATAATGTCACCCCAGGACATTCCACCCCTTATTCCATACTGTCTGCTCAATGCCCAAATTAATACATTTCAACTTTAAACACACACGTTTATACACATCTACATAACTATATACAAACAGTGGCAGCGACATTCGACAAACATATATATAGGCATTCCAACATTACAAGCGGTTCTCACCCTCCATCAAATCTCCCTGCGGTACACAACGTGTCTCCCCATCCTTCTGCATTACCCACCATGAGCAACCTGGCTCCTGAGCAAAGACAACCCCACAGGTGGGTTTGTCTTTACTCAGTGCAGAAGTAACCCAAACAGATTTTCCCAAGAGTCTCCCGGTATGCACTGCTGGGACTTTGTCTCCATCTATTATATGCAGGGGTTCAGACTGGGCAGGCCCTGCTCGGTTGGTGGAGCCTTGGGTGTTCACCAACCATGTGGCCTTAGCTAAATGCATCTCCCAGCTTTTAAAAGTTCCCCCACCCAGTGCCTTCAAGGTGGTTTTGAGCAGGCCATTGCACCGTTCCACTTTCCCTGCCGCTGGTGCATGGTAAGGGATATGGTACACCCATTCAATGCCGTGTTCTCTAGCCCAGGTGTTGATAAGGCTGTTCTTGAAATGAGTCCCATTGTCAGACTCGCTTCTCTCGGGGGTACCATGCCTCCACAGGATCTGCTTTTCAAGGCCCAGGATTGTGTTCTGGGCAGTAGCATGAGGCACAGGGTAGGTCTCCAACCATCCCGTGGTGGCCTCTACCATTGTGAGCACGTAGCGCTTGCCTTGGCAGGTTTGAGGCAGTGTGATGTAATCAATCTGCCAGGCCTCCCCATACTTGTATTTGGACCATCGCCCACCATACCATAGGGGTTTCACTCGCTTGGCCTGTTTGATTGCAGCGCACGTCTCACAGTCATGGATCACTTGGGAGATGCTGTCCATGGTCAGATCCACCCCTCGGTCTCGTGCCCACTTATAGGTGGCATCTCTGCCCTGATGGCCTGAGGCGTCATGGGCCCATGCGGAGAGAAACAATGGACTCTACACGATTCAATGTGAATCAAGCAGAAGCCATTTTATTGATGAACTACTGTCCCTATTATACAGTTTTTGCTTTTCCTACACGCAATCGTGCATAATTATTATTGGTTAAGGCCTATTTTCACACGCTACTTTATGCTTTATGATTGGCTCTTGTATGTGTGTCACATCATCCGTTGTGTATGTCACAACTGTCCTTCAGTTTGCATTTTCTTCTCCTTTTCTTCCTTTGCTTGTTCCTCGTTCTCATCCTCTCCAATGCTGCTTGTTCCTTTCTCACAGCCTCATGGACTTTTTCCCTTGTGTACATGGTGGAGTCCTTCTGTCCCACGTGCTCTGGATTTTCTCTTTTATGGCTGGTTCACGATATGTCCATTTTCTAGTAAAAACATGGTTCCCACATTTCCCCCTTTCTTTCCTTGAAGCAGCCATATGCTATGCATTGATTTCTGCACCATTCTAGAAATACAAGTGATTAAACATGGCAAAACAATCAATAAACAAATAAACATGCCCCCAATAGTAAGGATTTGTTTAACAATATCTTTCAACCACCCAGTAAGCCCAAATCCTTCCAACCATGTGTCTAGTCCATGTCCTGTCATGATCTTTTTCATGTTTTCCTGTATTTCCCTGAGCCTTCTATGGATGGATACAGAATGATCAGATAAATTCATACAACACATTCCCTCAAAGTCCTCACAACCATGTCCTTGTGCCAGCAGCAAAAAATCGATAGCAGCCCTATTCTGTAATAATGCGTGCCTTACACTGTCTGCATCACCTAACATGTCAGTGATAATATTCGATGTAATGTTTAATTGTTTGGCTGTCCAGCAAGCCAGCTTTTCTAAGTTACATAAGGCTCTGGCTGCAGCGACACTTGGTGTTAATAAGGAAGTAATAAACCGTGACGGTGTTGACCAAAACGGAATCTTTTCATTACATTCAGGACCTAACTGAGACACGCTTCGTTGTGATTGTTGTGGTGGGTTCTTTGTAAAGTTCCATACAGTGTGATTTAGTAGGTCTACCTTAGAAGGTGTGAACAAAGTAAGTTTTCCCAAGAAACACGGTCCCCCTATCACTCGTGATGGTATCCCTTGCCATGCCCGATCCCCACAAATTAAAAATATGCCAGGTGGTAGCCGTTTAGCTCTATCATTATTCCAAAGAGCGGCAGATGGGTTGTTTACTTCATGCACAAATCGGTGTGGGCAGAACAAATACTCATTCTGCTGGCACCCTATTTTCCGAGTTTGATTTGGAACACATTGATGGTATCCTGGTGCTCTGGGTGAGATGTTTTGGAAATAGCCATAATTTATTTCCGGGTTTTGCTGTCTGGTTCTATTAAGACGCGCCAGGACACCGTAAACATTACCAAATGTTACACAGCTGCCGTTCTTTCCCATTGAACCTAACAGTGTAAGCTCTTGGGGCTCTATTGAAGTTGCATTCAGTGCCAAAAGCAAGTCTTTAGTACCATTAGCTATGGCTCCTGCTGCTTGTGAACCAGCCGTTAATGTAGCATTAAGCATTGTAACACTACAGGTAGCAGGAATTGGTCTATTTATATATCCCTTGAATCGTTCAGGGTTAAAGTCAGGAATGCCTATCAAGCAAGTACGGAATGGATCAGCTGGCGTAGCCATAGACAGACAAAAGGAATCCTGCTTAGTGACATCAGCAAAAGTGACCCACACACTGCGTCGTGGCACTACTTCCAGAGTATCGTGTGCTTTGACTGTTGTCATAAGGCTTAACAGTAAAAATGTGATCACTGAAATTTTCCCACTGGACCCCATTTTTCCTGCATTCTCTCCTTCCTGTGTGCTAAAAGCCATGACCAGTCATCCTCAGGTACCCACCAATCTTTAGCCTTTTTTGGCAAAGGAATCTTGTTCCAACACAAAACTTGTTCTACTCCTACTTTACGTTGCTCTGCAGTATGTATTTCTTTACATCTTTTCGTAACAAGATTAATACTGCTGCAATACCATCTTGTATCACAGGTTAAGCATACACACAATACCCACGGTTTACACTTTCCACAGTCTGAATCAGGACATTTGAGCTGTAGCTGAGGTGAGATTTCAATTTTCGGCATCAGCACACAGGTTGTGATCGCTGTCTTTCTCCAGCCACGGTTTCACCCACTTCGCACCCACTTTATGTCCTGGCATATGAACACTGAGTTTGCCTATAAACTCCAAAGTAGCAATTTGAAAGTCTCTGCTATGTCTTAGCATCCAATCTAAATATACTCTAGTTGTTGGCAAAATCATTTCTGCAGGCTCAGATCCGGATATTTCTATTACCCGGTTTCGGCTTTTCATTATAATATGAGCTAATAATTCCACAGGTGTCATTATATTTTCTTTGGTTATGCTGGCAAAAAGATCCATTCTCATATACACAACGGATCTGGCTGTTGGGCCCATTGAAAAATAACTGCAAACACATGAGGTTTTTGACTAAATATAGCTACTGCAATATTCAAATCTGGATTCCAGTGGGACGTGGAGCCTTGTAGGATTTTTTGCCCAATATTTTCAAGAGCCTTTTGTGCTGCTTCAGTTAAGTTTCCATGGTATCACAATGGTCTCTTGTATTCCATGAGGCCCTCCTCTGTCCCTAGGGAGCCTTTGTTCCACGTTTCTCCATTGTGTCACAATGGCTTTCAGCACTCTATGAGGCTGCAACATCAAACATTGGACATTTGCTTCCATGAGATTCCACAATGTTCCAATGATCTCCTGGTTTCCATGCAGCCCCTCTTTGGAACACCTGAGACTTGCTTCCATGAGGTTGTTTTGCGTCACAATGGTCTCTTGACATCCATGAGGCCCCGCTGTCTTTACAATTGATGCTTAGTTCCCCAAGATTCCATGGCATCACTGTGGTCTCCTGTGATTCATCAGGCTGTGCTCTGTCACAATGGACACTTGCTTCCTCGAAGGCTGGAGATGTCCCAGTGGCACTGGCTTTCCCTCAGGCCACGCTTTGTCACAATGGGGCCTTGGTTCCATGAGAATCCATGGCCCCACAGTGGTCTCCTGGGTGCCATGAGGCCTTTCTGTGTCACCGTGGAGCCTTGCTTGCACCAGCCTTGGCAATGTCCCAGTGGCACCTGGGTGTTGAGCTTTTGATGGGAAGCCCTTCCTTCATGGACCAGAGCAAAAGAGAGCAGAGGAGGCTGCTGTTCTGCTCAGTTCTTTATTTCACAGTCTCATAGCTTCTTGAAAGCAGAGTTCAACGGGGTTACATGGTAAAGCCAAACAGCAACAGCAGCAGCAGCAGCAAAACAGCAGGCAGCAAACAGTTTCTTCTTCTAATTTCTTCTAACTAATTAATAACTTCTTTTTCTTACAGAAGTGTGGATTATTTTTGTTAATTAACCAATGAAATTAATACATGATTCCAGTTTTTCTTTTCTTAACCTATCCTGGTCTAATTCTAACAATTGTAAGCATTACATAGGTATTACACAGATTTGCGAATACAGTTTCTATCAGCTCTTATTGTTTATGTGAACACTATAGCCAAAAAATGTGAACAATTTCATTCTATCTATATTTTGTCTAAAATAATAGATCTAAAAATTGTGAACAATATAGTTCTATCCGTATTTTGTCTAAAATAAAGAACTCTATGAAAGAATGACTCTGCTACAGCAAAAGGAACTATGCTCAAGGTCTCTGCTGCAGCTTTTTAATGTTTAAGGTACTTAGCATGTATTTTTACTAGAACTTTAAAAATCTATATTTCTCTTTCACTTTGGTATGACTTCATGTATCTCAGCTTGTCCAAAGGCTTCAATTCAACTCCTGTACTTTGGCTTTCCTCTGGGCCTGAGTCCAGAGCAGCTTTCACTCCAACACCTGGGTTCCATGAGACCCCGCCGTGTCACAATTGACCATTGGTTCCATGAGACTCCATTGTGATGCTGTGCTTCCCTAGGTCCCGTGAGGCCTTGATCTTCCACAAAGCTCCCTTTTTCTACAAGGCCTGGCAATGTTCCAATGTTTCTGTGGCCCTTGTGTTCCATGGGGCCCTTCTCTGTCACAAGTCACCCTTGGTTCTGTGAGATTCCATTGCGTCACAATGCTCTCCATGCTTCCATCAGGCTGTGCTGTGTCACAATGGATACTGGATTCCACAGGAGCTGGCAGTGTCCCAGTGGCACCTGTGTTCCATTAGGCCCCACTCGGTCAAAGTAGAACCTTGGTTCCATGAGATTCCATGTTGTCACAATGGTCTGCTGAGTTCCATGAGGCTGCGCTGGGTCACAATGGACACTGAGTTCCACGTGCCCTGGCATTGTCCAAGTGGCCCCTGTGTTCCATGAGGCCCCTCCTTGTTCCAAATTGAAACTGTGTTCCCCAAGATTCCATTGCGTCGCAGTGGTCTCCTGGCTTCCATGAGGTGTCGGAGTTGAGACGAACACGACACTCAGGAATCACGCACACCAACTCCATTCAGAAGGCAAAAAGCTTATCTTTAATACCACACAGTGTCTTTTAGAGTTTCTTAGCTCTTTGCATAGTTTTAAAGCACAACAAGCTTAATTCAACCAATCACCACACACCACTGGGTGAACACACGATGATCATGCAGCATGTTTTTCTGCCTCTAATTCAGCTATGCCTCTTTCCCATGGTCCTTCTCTAGCAGAAGTAGCAGGCCTGACCCATGATTTTACAAAGGCAACAGGGCCTTCATTTTATAAGGTTTTACCTGTATGCAACAATGAGGCCCCGCTGGAAAAGAGTTGACACTTGCTTCCAGGAGATTCCAGTGTGTAACAGTGTTCTCCCGTGTTCCATGAGACCTGGCTGTGTCACAATTGACACTTGCTGGCAGCAGCCTTGGCAATGTCCCCTTGGCACCTGGGTTTCATGAGGCCCTGTCGTGTCACAAGTGACCATTTGTTCCTTCGGATTCCACTGCATCACAGTGCTCTCCTTGGTGCCATGAGGCCCAGTTTGGTCACAATGGAACCTTGGTTCCATGAGATTCCATGGCATCACAATGGTCTCTTGGATTCCATGAGGCCCTGCTGGGTCACAGTGGAGCCTTTGTGCCATGCATTTCCATGGCATCACAATGGTCTCCAGCTTTCCATGAGGCCCGGCTGTCAAACAGTGCACACTTGCTCCCATGAGTTTCCATTGCATCACAATGGTCTCTTGGATTCCATGAGGCCCTTCTCTGTCTCTAGGGAGCCTTTGTTCCACGTTTCTCCATTGTGTCACAATGGCTTCCAGCGCTCTATGAGGCCACAACATCAAACACTGGATATTTGCTTCCATGAGATTTCACAGTGTTCCAGTGGTCTCCTGGCTTCCATGAGGCCTCTCTTTGGAACACTTGAGACTTGCTTCCACGAGGTTCTTTTGCATCACAATAGTCTCTTGACTTCCATGAAGCCCTGCTGTCTTTACAATGGACACGTGGTTCCCCAAGATTCCATGGCATCACTGTGCTCTCCTGTGATTCATCAGGCTGTGCTCTGTCACAATGGACACTTGCTTCCTCGAAGGCTGGAGATGTCCCAGTGGCACTGGCTTTCCCTCAGGCCGCCCTTTGTCAAAATGAGGCCTTGGTTCCATGAGAATCCATGGCCCCACAGTGGTCTCCTGGGTGCCATGAGGCCTTTCTGTGTCACAGTGGAGCCTTGCTTGCACCAGCCTTGGCAATGTCCCAGTGGCACGTGGGTTCCATGAGGCCTTGCTGTGTCACAACTTGTTGGGGTGCACTGTGTGCTGGAAGAGAGATAGGCCTTGAGGGCCGGAGGGAGAGCCTCTTTCTTGGACCCAGAGTTGATCCTGGGAGTGCATCCAGGTCATCGAAGATGGGCTGAGAGAGGATTGTGGGTTTCTGAACAGTGTTGGACCTATGAGATGTGATAATTGTAGTTTGTGACCTTATAGGGTATTGTTTACTTGTTACTGTAATAGGCCATGTCTGTGCAATACCCCAGGTGATTGAGAGACACTGTGGTGAACACCTTTCTTGTTTATAGGATGTGATATTCTGTTGAGTGCCGGTATTTAAGGAATATTC
Organism: Lycocorax pyrrhopterus obiensis; assembly: GCA_014706295.1. Classification (NCBI taxonomy): domain Eukaryota; kingdom Metazoa; phylum Chordata; class Aves; order Passeriformes; family Paradisaeidae; genus Lycocorax; species Lycocorax pyrrhopterus. Next base: position 798,385 of record JACSVZ010000031.1, read on the forward strand.
ACTGCGCAATAAACACTTGCACTTTTCCATCTTGTGTGCAGAGCCGTGCCCTTGCGTGATTACTGCAACAACTGACCATTGGTTCCATGAGATTCCATTGTGACACTGTGCTCCCCCAGGTCCCATGAGGCCTTGCTCTTCCAAAAAGCTCCCTTTTTCTACAAGGCCTGCTTCCATGTTTCAATGTTTCTGTGGCCCTTGTGGCCCCTCTCTGTTACAAGTGACCCTTGGTTCCATGAGATTCCATTGCATCCAATGCTCTCCACCTTTCCGTTCAGCTGCCGTGTGGCACAATGGATACTGGATTCCACAGGAGCTGGCAGGGTCCCAGTGGCACCTGTGTCCTAGGAGTCCCCACTGCATCAAAGTAGAGCCTTGGTTCCATGAGATTCCATGTTGTCACAATGGTCTGCTGAGTTCCATGAGGCTGTGCTGGGTCACAATGGACACTGAGTTCCACGTGCCCTGGCATTGTCCCAGTGCCACCTGTGTTCCATGAGGCCTTGCTGTGTTTGCAACTGACACCTGGTTCCACAAGACTGAATTGTGTCACAGTGGTTTCCCGGGTGCCATGAGACCCTGCTGTGTCACAATGGACACTTGCTTCCAGGAGATTCCATTGTGTCACAGTGGTCTCCTGGGTGCCATGAGGCCCTGCTGTGTCACAATGGACACTTGCTTCCATCAGATTCCATTGCAACACAGCGGCCTCCCAGGTCCCATGAGGCCCTGCTGTGCAATAATGGAGCCTTGTTTCTACTTGGCCTGGCAAAGTCCCACTGGCACCTGTGTCCCATGAGGCCCCACTTGATCAAAGTAGAGCCTTGTTTCCATGAGATTCCACTGCGTCACAATGTTCTCCTTAGTTTCATGACAGCCTGATGTGTTGACAATTGACCCTTGGCTCCTTGAGCTTCCATTCCACCACAATGGTCTCCTTGGTTCCATGAGGCCCTGCTGTGTCACAGTGGAGCCTTGGTTCCATGAGTTTCCATTGTGTCACAATGGCTTCCAGTGCTCTATGACGCCACAGCATGAAACAGTGGACATTTGCTTCCATGAGATTCCACGGTTTTCCAATGGTGTCCTGAGTTCCATGCAGCCCCTCTATGGAACAACTGAGACTTGGTTCCATGAGGTTCTGTTGCGTTCCAGCTGCACTGATAACTGATTTGCACAGAAATTGAGACACTTATCTCCAGGGCAGGGAAAACTGATCAGTGAAAAGGTCCTCCCACAAAGCCCAGGCACACGTGTGCCCCAGCACCCTGGACATCCCATGGGCTGATCAGTGCTGGAACCAGGACTGGGGATCTCTTTTTCACTCTCTCTGTTTTCTTTCTCTCTGCCCCTCTTTGGTTCATCTCTCTGTCTCTGTCTCTGTGTCTCTGTCTCTCTTCCCTTTCACCTTCCCTCTTGCGCCTTTGTACAAAACCCACTGCCATGGCCTTACATAGCTCAGGCACTGACAGACCAATTTCTGTGCCAGATGTGGAATTGATTAATAAAACTTCCTAGGCCTTTGTGGACTCTCTGAGTGTTTTCATTTCTCTCAGCCACAAGCATCTACAAAACTTGGGTGTTTCCTTCCCCTTAAGTCTGGGACATCACAGAGAGAGAGGGAGAGAGAGGCTTGCTGGGTCCCTGATGGCCGGACACATTTAACCCGCCCGTGTCCTTTTGCTCAGCTTTTCTCTAGCAGGCAGCATTAATCAGATGAGGCTGCTCAAGGGCTCCCAGCAATTTAGCATTGCCCACAAAGGACTTGGAAGTGCATTTTGTCCCCTGGTACAGAGGGAATAGATGAATGTTCCACAGCAGCCAAGGGCTGGTCACTGAGGGATGTCACCAGGGAGTGGCTGCCAAGAGGACTCTGTACCACGGGTGACACTTGACCCTCACTGTCCAGCCAAATTCCCACCCATCCCATGTTCCAGCCCTTCAGTCCAGCTCTCACCAACGTGGCTCTGAGGAGACCCCAGCAGACCCTGTCACAGGCCCTGCTAAAGTCTGGGCACACAACATCCCCTTCTTTTCCCTCCCACAGGGGCTCTGCAATCCCTGCCTTGTCCTCCCACTGCCTGCAATGGCTGCAGGAGGATTTGCCACATCCCCTTCCCTGCTGAGCCTGACCAGTCTGGGACTCTCCCAGTCCCCTCCCTGCCCTGTTTGCAGACTGGTTCTGTGTCTGCCCTTCCCGAGTGCCCAGGACCCTCTGGGATGGCTCTGGCCTTTCCAAGGGCTTTGAGAGAGGTCCCGCAGTGACACTGCCCAGCCTTCTCAACATCCTGACACCAAAGGCCTTCTCCACATCCCTCAGTTCCAGGTCAGTGCCCAGAACACAGCACAGCCCTGTCCAGGTCCTGGGGGCGATTCCAAAGGGAGGCAGCTGTGATTTCTCCCCACAGACCCACCACTCCAGTGTCTCTCTGTGCAGCCCATGGCTGTCCTGAGCATTTTCCCTGGAGCCTCCCTGCCCTGGACATTTCTCTCCATGCAGTCCCCAGCACAGCCCAGCAAAGAATTCAGGTGGTTTCCCAGAGGACATTACTCTGGCAGTGAAGTGGCCTCAGGGCACTGTTTGTGCCCCTGGAATTGTGCCAGCCCCGAGTGCTGCTGATGGTGTTTGTGCTCACTCGGCTTCATCTCCCCACACACACTCGATGCACTGCTGAAGGCTCCTCAGGACAGAGCAAACACGGACTGCTGGCCTGGTCACTCGCTGTCCCTCCATGCAGGGACAAACAACCTCCTGCAGGTGAGGCAGAGGCCAGTGCTGGCAATGGTGGTGGCAGGGGCTGGTGTGGGACAATTGCCCTGGGCACCTTCCCAGGCTGTCCCTGGAACAAAGCCACAGCCCAGGCCCTGCTCTGCTGCCCCTCGGGTCCATCCCAGGAGCTCTGGCTGTGCCAGGACACTGCTGCGTGCCCCCCCTGCGCACCCCCCTCTGCCCCTGGGCACTGGGGTTTGCTTTGCCAGGGCATTCCTGGGGCACATTCCTGACAGCAGCTCTGGAGGAGAGCGAAGCCTTCCTGCCCTGCCCTCAGGAGATGCCCTTTGCTGATGGAGCTGCTGTGGGGGAGCCCGGCTGTGTCCCAGCAGTGCCCATGGCCTGTCCCTGCCTGTGGGCACAGCACGGACACGCAGCAGGACAGTGACCAAGCTGCCCCAGCACTCCGGCCTGGCACCCACAGAAGGGCTGGGAAAGGGAGTGTGGAGCTGGGAAGAGCAGATGTGGGAAGAGGCAGGGCCATTGTCCCTGGCTGTGCTGCTGTGCTGGGAGTCTCTTCCCTCCAGCTCTGCTCACAGGCACTGCCCCTGCAGAGCCAGAGGAGGGCTGAGGAAAAAACCTTGGACACACAAGTCAGGGCAGCCTCTTGTTTTTATTCAAATGTACAGGGAAGAAGCCTCCTGAAAGTCTTTGTGTTTCAAAGAAAGGTAGATGTTCATGTAGAAATGCTAAGAGTAGTACTACAGTATTTTATAAAAAACACTATAACACTAGAAATAGAAGAAGAAAAGGCACCAATGAAAAATAAACAAATAGGAAAAAAAGGCTGAGATTGTAAAGAGTTCCATTCTGAAGGTTCTGGAGCAGAAAAGAGAGAGTTTATTGCTTCTGAGAAGATACAGTCATCATTTTCCTCAGGGCATCCTTGAGTTCCTGGTTCCTCAGGCTGTAGATGAGGGGGTTCAGGGCTGGAGGCACCACCGAGTACAGAACTGACACCACCAGATCCAGGGATGGGGACGAGATGGAGGGGGGCTTCAGGTGAGCAAACAGAACAGTGCTGACAAACAAGGAGACCACAGCCAGGTGAGGGAGGCACGTGGAAAAGGCTTTGTGCCGGCCCTGCTCAGAGGGGATCCTCAGCACGGCCCTGAAGATCTGCACATAGGAGAAAACAATGAACACAAAACAACCAAATACCAGACAGGCACTAACAGCAATGAGCCCAAGTTCCCTGAGGATGGATTTGGAGCAGGAGAGCTTGAGGATGTGTGGGATTTCACAGAAGAACTGGCCCAGGACATTGCCCTGGCACAGGGGCAGGGAAAATGTATTGGCCGTGTGCAGCAGAGCATTGAGAAAGGCACTGGCCCAGGCAGCTGCTGCCATGTGGGCACAAGCTCTGCTGCCCAGGAGGGTCCCGTAGTGCAGGGGTTTGCAGATGGACACGTAGCGGTCGTAGCACATGATGGTCAGGAGGGAAACCTCTACTCCAATAAAAAGGGAAAACAGAAATAGCTGAGCAGCACATCCTGTGTAGGAGATGTGCCTGGTGGCCCAGAGGGAATTGTGCATGGCTTTGGGCACAGTGGTGCAGATGGAGCCCAGGTCGGTGAGGGCCAGGTTGAGCAGGAAGAAGAACATGGGGGTGTGCAGGTGCTGGCCGCAGGCTACGGCGCTGATGATGAGGCCGTTGGCCCAGGAGGGCAGCCAGGGAGATGCCCAGGAAGAGGCAGAAGTGCAGGAGCTGCAGCTGCCGCGTGTCTGCCAATGCCAGCAGGAGGAAGTGGCTGATGGAGCTGCTGTTGGGCATTGCTGTCTCTGGCCATGGGCACCTGTTCATGGAGAAAGGACAGGGACAAGTCAGGACAGGCTGCTTGGAGCCAAACCTGTGCCATTCCCTGCACACTGTCCCGCTGGCACTCACCCACCCTTGTTCCTGCTCTGGGAAAACCTTCACCCAGGGCCCTGCCTGAGCTCCAGCTGTGCTCTCTGAGTGTGCCAGGAGCAGCCAGGCCTGTGCGTGGGGGCTCTTGAGGAGCCATCCCTGCCCCGCTGCCTGGGTTTGTGGCCGTGTGGCAGAGGGACAAGGCTGGATAGTCAGGATTTGTCAGTGAATCCCTCCTAGAAAGCCTTGGTAGCATTTTTACTCTCAGTTCCACAGGACATGAATGGCAGGAGGGAGTTTTAGGAAATGTTTTCCCACCCACACATCATTCCTGGCTCTCTGAGGTCAGAAATCCCCAGCATTTCTGCTGCACTCTGAGTTTGCAACTGAGAGAGGTGAGAGGCAAAGGATTCCCTGTGGCTGAGGGCAAGCAGAGGGGCTGCATGGGCTTGTTCCCAGCTGCCCTGGGCTTGCCCCTTTGGCTGCAATCAGAGCACAATCACACTCCCGGCTCACCCTGGGATAAACCAGACCCTGCCCAGAGCAGAGGGATCCCTGAATGTCTCACCCTCTCTAAAGGTCTCTGGGCAAAGTCTCAGCACCCCCTTCTGCCAGGGACACTCACGGTGCCCTTGGCAAACCCAGCAGCATTTCCTCAGCTGTGGCATCTCTGCGCTTCCCCGGGGGACATTCAGGGCACTCCGAGAGGCTCTGGCACAGATTTGCACCCAGGAGGGAGCTCAGAGCTTGGGAGGACACAGCGAGGAGAGCCCGCGTGTGCCCCATGATGGTATCTCAGGGAGGGAGGCTCAGCTCATTCCCCTTTCCCATGGACTGCTGTGCCCACAGCCCCACAGGGCACAGGGAAGCTTGGACACCCCATGGCCCATGGACAGCCCTGCCTGGCAGGAATCCCAAGGGCAGTGCCTGACTCAGCTGCTGCAGCATCCAGAGCCTGCCCTGAGAGCACCAGGTAACAGTGACAAGTATCAGAGGAGTAATAATAATACCAATAACAAGGACAATAGCAGAGACTCAGAATGTTCTGTGATTCTGGGATTACAACCCTGTTCTGCTTCTCTCATCCCCCAACCTTTCCCACCCCTGCTCCAAGCAGGAAATGGAAACAGTCTCAGAAAGCTCCTGATCTTTACAGCAATCCCTGGCTTACCTTCTTTGGGAAGTGTCCTCCGGAGCTGTGCCCAGGCTGGTGTGGAGCTGGGAGCAGCCCTGCCCCAGCCAGCAGCTCTCAGCAGCAGCACCTGCCCTGCTCAGGGTCGCTCCTTCCCCGCACAGCTTCTCCCCCAGCGCTGGCAGCAGCTCCCCGGGCCGGCTGAGAGCTGCCCCTGGCAGGCAGCAGAGTCCCTGCCCCAGCACAGCGCCCTGGGCTGCAGGACCCTGCTCTGCAGGACAGCCCTGGGCACCCCTGGCTGCAGCCCCGGCTGCTCAGCCCTGCAGCAGAGCCTGGCAACAGGAGCTGCCTTGTGCTGGGCCTCGGCTGCTGCAGCAGGGACACCCAGCCCTGCCCTAGGGCCACATCCCCCAAACTGCAGCAGCTCTCAGAGTCCTCCGGAAAGCTCCTAAAAGCTGTGGCATGGGCCAGCTTCAGGAGATGCCTCCAGCAACTGCAGCTTCTCTTCCCACAGCCAGACAAGGACTGTTTCCAACGCTGGAGCATTTCTCCTCTGCTGAGCCCTCAGTGAGCTCTGCTCTGTGCTCCCAGCCCCGGCTGACTTGAAGCCCTGGGTGCCTCTGTGCTGTGCCCGGGCTGGCTGCAGGCAGTGCCCCAGCCCTGCTGGGCTGTGCACAGGAGCTGCTCCTGCCCAGAGCTGTCTCTCTGCAGCGCTGCCGCTTGCCAGGAGCTGCCTCTGTGCCAGGAGCCCGGCCCAGCTCAGCAGCACAGACACAGCACAAGGACTTTAATGACCCTCTCGGGGCTTGGTGCTGAGGCCCTCAACATCAGTCCCTGAGAGACTTGCAGAAACCTCTCAAGAATTCTGAGTC
>JACSVZ010000031.1:810007-826997 GCA_014706295.1 Lycocorax pyrrhopterus obiensis
TACAGATGAAAGGGTTTTTCTAGTGAGGGTAAGCTTAAAGCTGGTACTGAGGCTAATTTTAACTTCAATTCTTCCAATTTATTGTCATTTTCTCTGGTCCACTTCATATTGTCCCCCTCTGTTAATTTTTATATAGAAATTTTACTGTCTACGAATACCCTTCGATCTATAATCTGCAATATCCCAACAATCCAAGCAGGTTTTTTAAACTTACTTCTTTAAAGAAGGAGGGGGAAGGGATAAAATCCCTGCAATCTTTTCAGGATTTAAGTTTTCGGTTACCTTTACTTATTAAGTGACCAAGATACTTTACTTCTGATTCTGTAAACTATAGTTTCCCTTTTTAAAAAAATTCCTGACTTCTGAAGAAGTCAAAGGAACATTTACAAATCCCGTTCCCCCTTGGGCCCCTCCCATCGGTACTTTCAGGCACGGGGGGCCACAGCCAGTGTGGTATTATACGGGGATGTCAATGCTTCTAGGGGGTCCCAGCCCTTTTCTTTCTTTTTCTTTTGCTCGTTTTGTCTCTGGGGTTTCTGATATCTTAAAAACTTTTAATCCTGGTAGTTCTATATCTCCTGTCCAACAAGAGGCATATTCCTTTTCTTCCAAATCGCACGGTTCCTTTGAATTCACAAATGCATTTAAAGTTTGACAAATCCAAGCTTCAGAAGACCCGTACCTAGGCCAGTAGACCTGATCGGGTCTTATTTCTTTTTTTGTCCATTCTATCATACAATACCGAATCATCTTTATTTTATCCTTTTCCTTTGTACAGGGAAGTTAGCTAACTTAACTCCCAGAGGACTTTCTTGGGGTATATCTGCTGGCACCTTTTCACTCTTTTTTTCCCTTGAACTCAACTTACTGGTTCCTTTGTCCCATTATTTACTAAGTATCTCAAACTGGTACCTGTTCCCCCGTTTTTGCTCTAACCTGCCCCTCTGGCAACTGAAACACCTCCTCCCCTCACAGCACAGAAAACCTTTTTCCTTTTATCATATACTAATATAATGTAATCCACCTCCCTCCAGATATTGAAGTCAGATTTTAAACTAGCAATCTATATTACATATATTTCCATTCACTCTTACTCACTCACTTTTATTTCTTTAATATGTCTCATTCATTCTCACTCACAACAAGAAAACACAATGATAAGGTATCTTGATTTTTAAAATCACTTGTTAGTATTCACCCACGGGTATTATTTTCAAATAAAATGGTAAAATTCCAAATGTTGTTGGCCAACCCCAGATTCTCTTGGGTATAGTATCCCACACTTCTCGCCTAGAGTAATTTTTCTAGCCTCTGTGTGTTCCAACCCTCAATCCGGCAACTTTTCTGGGATCGGGGATCCTCACTTTCGTCCCCTGTTTCCTAGTGGATTGTGCCAGGAAACCCCTTCGCTCCCTTTTTCCTGGGGGTCCCACCCCCTTCCTTGGGACCCAGTCCCAGTTCCCCCGGGGGAATCTTTCACTCCTTTTATCTTTCGCTTCGTCTCCTCGCTGGCCGCCTTTCTCGCGAAAAGTCGGAACCGCAGCTCTCAGAGACTCCGCACTCACTTCGCAGGTCTGGGGTAACCAGCCCGCGTCTCATTCACACACCAGTCACCCCCGTATCCGCCCCCCCGGAAATACTTACAATCCCTTTTCTTGTCCGGGTCTTCGTGCACGAGAATTGTGGGGCTACTTGCCGCGGTTTCTTAGGGAGCCTCTTTTTCCCTTTCTTTTGCTTTATTTGTCCCTTTCTTGTCCACGGGCTGTCAACCTGCAACCGCCGATTCACACCAGAGGAAACGGAGCGGGCCGCCGAACTCGGCGGGGCGCGCCTCCCCCGCTCGGAGTCTCCCAGGGTCTCGGAGGCGAGGTGTTAATCCCGGACGAAGTCCCCAATTGTGAAAAACGAGGTTCACTCTCCTGTTAGGATTGAAAAGTTTAATAAAGGACAATAAGGGACAAAGATAATAAAGCAAAAAGTCACAGCGCTGGGTGCTTTGGCACTCCTGTGCCAAGAGCACACCTGCTATCTTGGAGACACCCTTTACATACACCTGGAGTATTCCATATTCATAAACAATTATACATATTCATAAACAATTATACATATTTAAAACCCTTTCCAGGAACAGTTCAAAATGGAATGCAGTTTTCCCGTTTTGTCGGTAGTTCCCGGAATCAGCAGATCGCTGTGGGGATAAGCCTTCTGGCGTCGCATATTCAAACCTTTTTCAGGAAAAGTTCAAAATGGAATGCAGTTCTCCCAGCTCGGTTCGCCCGGCTTGGTAGTTCCCGGAGATCGCTGTGGGGATATCTTATCTGTTGCTGATAGTTGGTAGCAGGAGCCCAAATAGTTCATAAGCATAGCTATTTCTCAGTTTTTGGTTGAATGAAAAAGTATTAAAAAAAACCCACATCTTCACAACAAAACTACCTTATATAGCATCTGTTTTGTAATAAAGCTATTTTACATATAGCATCTACTTGTGACAAAACTACTGTTTAAAAGGCTACTTTTAACATCACTTATTTTAACATTTGCAGAAAGCCAATATTATAGCATCTATTTATCACACTGGGAACACACTGGACAAAAGGGAGCAACTGGGAGCAACTGGGACCATGCTGGGGGCAAATTGCATCATAATGGGGAATGACTGGGAGTGACTGGGTTCATATTGGGAACAACAGGGATCATTCAGGGAGTGAGGGGAAGTGACCAAGATCATACTGGGACTGACTGGGCTCATACTGGGAGTGATGAGGAAACTGGAACCACTCAGGGGGGGTAACTGGGCTCATACTGGGAGCAGCCATTTCCGGCCCCGGGACCCCTGAGCCCCTTTCCCGGCCATGCCGCCCCTCCAGCCCCCAGACCCCCCCGCCGGGGTCCCGGCAATCCCAGGGGTCCCCCCTCTCGGGGTCCCCGCTTTGGGGTTCTGGGGGTCTCCTCTCTCTGCGGTCCCGCTCAGCGAAGCCGCGGCTCTCCCGGGGCTCCCCAAAACCGGTGTCCCCCCGCCCCCGCCGGCCCCGCGCGGTCCCCACGTGGCCCCGGCACAGCTCGGAGGGCCCGGCCCGGGCAGCCCAACCCCCACCGCGGGGGGACCCGCATCCCCCCGCCCCCCGCCGGGGCTCTGCCGCCACCGCCACCGGGACCCCCCAAAAACACCTCCCGGGGACCCCCGATGTCCCCCCGAGGGCCATCTGCGGCTCGGCTCTGGAGTCCCGCAAGCTCCAAACATCGCGCCGCCCGCCCCGACAGAGACGATGAAACAGCGAGCCCCAAATATATTTCGCGGGAGCTCCAAATATCCCTCCCCCCTCCAAAACAACCCCCCGGGGTATTTGGGGCGAGCTCCCCCTCCCCGGGCACCTGCGGGATGCGGGGCGGGCGATGCTCCCGGGCCGAGGGGCTGCGGATACAGAGAGCGGGGACCGCACGTGGAGCCTCCTCTGCCTGCTCCAGCTCCTCCTTCTTCCCCCCTGTCCCCTCCCTCCTTCCTCCTCCTCCTCCTGCCCTTCCTCCGTCCCTCCGGCCGGCCCAGGAGCTCTCGGGGAGCGGGGCCGGGCCGGGCCACGATGGGAAAGGGCTGGGTCACCCCCAGACCGAGCTGGGGGCAGCGGAGGTTTGGGGGAACAACGGGAAAGGGGTGGGAGAGGGGGGATGGGGGAGGTGGGACAGCGGGAAAGGGGTTCCCAGTGGGGTCCCGCAGTTACCCCCAGCACCCCCAAAGCCCGTCCCAGCCCTCCCCGTTCCCTCCCCACCCCCGGCTGAGTGCGGGGCTCAGCCCAGGACCCGCCGTCGTTCGGGGCTGCCCCGAGTGCAGCAAACGGGAGAGTTCCCGGCTCGGAGAGGCCCCAGCAGAGGAGGGATCTTGTCCCTCTTTGAGGGCATTTAAGGGTCTTCAGGCCCCTTTGAAGAGGAGTTTTCCTCTTTTTAAGGTGTTTTTTGGGTGATCCCACCACTACATGGGTGTTTTTTCCTCCCTGTTTTAGGGTGTTTGTGGGGCCGCAGCCCCACAAGCCCCTTTTAAGGGGGGATCATGACGGCTTTAAGTGACATTTTTAGGGGGCCCCCACTACAAGTCCCTGTAGGGGATGTTTTGCCCACCAGGGCGAATTTTTGGGGTTCTCTACCAGGCCAGGACGTTCTCTGTTTCCCCAGAGCTGGGGCCTGCAGGCACCTTGCCGCCCCTGGGCACCTGGAGAGCGGGAAATTGCAGGGATCTCAGGGTGTGCATGGCCCGTGGTGCAGTTTGGGCACCCTGACAGCTGATGCCAAATGCCTTCCTGCAGAGGCTGGGGAGGAGCTGCAGCCAGGCCAGGCTGGGAAACAGCCCTGCAGGGCGTGGAAGCAGCAGCGGGGCAGCGAGGCTGCGATGGATCCCTTCCCGCTGTGCCGGGCACGGCGTGTCCAGATGTGCAGCGACAGCCCCCGGCTGCTGAGTCTCAGGAGAAGGCTGAGGGAAATGCACCCACCACGCCCTCTCTGCAGCTCACTCAGCATCTGGTCCAGAATTTTGGATGCCTCCTGGTGTTGCTTGTCTCCTCTGGGTTTGTTCTTCCCTCCCGGCCAACCTTAATGGAACGTAGTTCCATTTCTCCTGCAGACCGGAGTGGCAGTGAGTCGCTGCAGGCTGGTGCTACTCTGGCACAAGGACACAGGTGTGCATAAAAATCATGCTGTGAAAAGCCAGTGTCCATAAAGGAGACAGAGGAGTCCTGCAGCTTTATTCAAATAAGGGCAGAGTGTCCATTGGGACATCCCCCCGTGGGGTTTTCTCTCTCAAAGTTTTGGAGGACGCAGCCTCCTTTTAAACTCCTGGCTGCATGTTGTCCTCTTCCTTTCCCCACTGGCTGAGGTGCTAGGCCAGGGGACTCCAGGGACCTTTGTACCCTCTTTTCCTTTTGCCAGATATTAGTTCTGGTCTCCATCCAAACCCCGTCCTAAGGTGGGAGGATTGTGTTAGTCCTGAGAGGGATGGGGTCCCTGCAGTCGGAGCCCCTCTCCAGCTTGCGCTTTTCCATGCCCTGCTTTCCTCTTCAGGTGGGAGATGGCTTGGGGCAGGTTACTGCAGACACGCAGAGGTGTCAGTGTTGGCCCAGTCCCTAAAGCTCTCATACAGCTGTGCTTGACTCCGAAGTAACATCTGCATCAAACTGATTTTAAAGATTGTAGCACTTCTGCAGTTTCAAGGGATAATAAAGCCAGTGTTGCACTCTGAGAAATAACTGCACAGTCTGAGTTGCTGATGTAATTTAACTAATTTGCAGCTCATTGTGATGATGATGATGATGACAACATAGAATGTTTACTTTTTTTTTTCCTCAAATGGGGCCATTCAGCTTCTGGAGAAAAGAACTGTCAGACCGTGCTGTTTGGCAGTCATGGAGGGAGAGGTGGGGGGGAGAAAGATATGCCCTGGAAGGATGCCCTGGTGGGCTCCAGCGTTTAAACAAGTTTCTTTTCATACATAGATTGGGCCCTTTTCAGTACTAAATGGCTGCATTAAATGGTTTTCCAGGCCTTCTGCTGGCCAGAAAGCTTTTAAAGCCAATGGGAGTTTAGCCTCCATAAGAGATGGAGAATCAGTTGTTCTGCCAAGTGAAACACATCATTCAAAAGCTAAACTTGTGTTTAGAGAAGCCAACAGCCTTATGTAAACCAGGACATAAAGCTTCTCCAGTCCAGCTGAGCGGCTGTTGCAGAGCTGTTGCGTTTCACAGCAGCTCCATGGGACCGCACCAGCTGGAGGAGAGGGCTCAGGACAGGCTTGGGGCGGAGCGGGGCGGCAGGAAGCTGAGAGAACCCCCTGCTCTAGAACAGAGCGAGCTCTTCCAGAAGCAAACAAAGATGGTGACTTCAGGAGCTTCCTGCTGTGCTCAAAGTTTGCCTCTGAAGACTAAGAGGTGAGCTTGTCAGAAGTCCTGGAAAATGTCTGGGAAAAGGTTTTAGGTTAATGGGTTGTGACTAGGTACAAATCTGCAGTGGGAAAAGAGCCTCTCCAGCAGGCTGGGTGTCTTAGGGTGTCTTAGTTCTTCCCAGAGTAAAGATTCCCAATTAAATGCAATTTTATTTTTTATTCCAGAAGTGTAAAACTGTTCTATGTTTTCCAGAATTGTAAAACTACTTTGAAAAACACAGAACTATTGTGGGAAAAGGGAACAAATATTTGGGGATTTTTCCTATGAAAAATATTTCTAAATGTCTAAAAATAAAAACCGAAGAAAATAAGGGGCCGCTGTTTTTCTCAGCAGCCCCATGGCCGGCTGCTGCCTGTCCAGCCCTGGCTGTGCCCAGAACAAGGAGCTCCGCCAGTGCTGGTGGTACCACGCAGACACCAGAGCTGGAGCCCGAAGGTGCTGGGCTCAACCCCTGCCCTGGCAGGAGGGGCCCACCTTCCGCCCTGGCCCGAGAGCAGGGCCAGTGCCTTTGGGGACAGAGGGTCCTGTTGTGCGTGGGGGCTGCACAGCAATAAGCTGGTAATGCAGCCGTGGCAGGGACAACGGGCATGGAGATGTCAGATGACAGGTCCGGTTCTCGCACACTGAGGGGTTTGGCCGGTCTTGTGAAGGTGCAGAGGGGCACCTGTGGAGAGAGGAGGTGGCTGAGGCCCCCAGCTGCACCTGGCACACAGGGACCCTCCTCCCCAGCAGGGCCCGGAGCTGGCAAGGCTCCCCGGCACGGCTGCAGCTGCTGGCACAGCTTGGCCCAGGTGGACAGCTGCCCCTCAAGGCCCCAGCCAGCAGGGGATGGCTCTGGGCAGGGTCCCTGGCCAGGAGCGGGCCCCAGAGCGCGTCTGCCGTCCAAGGGCAATCTCGTCCCCGCTCTTTCTCCTCCCCACCTTGCTGTGTCTCTGCCTGGTGCTCCTGGGGCTGCTCTTGGCCAGGCAGCCTCCGTGGGAGCCAGCACTGGCTGCAGCCCGAGCGGGCTCCCCAGGACAAGGCCCAGCAATTAAGAGGCCAATTAAAGCACGGGACAGCAGCAGAACCCTCAGCAGAGTTGTTTGGAGAACCATGGACTCGCCACAACTCCACAGCAGCCTCACTGGGAATGTCTCCTGTCTACAAGCAGCCTTTAAAGGAAGCTGTTTGAACGCGAGACAAACAAAACACTCACCGATTTCTCTTCCAGCAACACCAGACTCCGACACAGCACAACATGAAGACAAGCACCAGACAAATCAGTCCTGCCGCTAACTGTAGCCAACATCGTGGTCCCTGACAGAAACCTCTTCCGATGCCCTTCTGGGCACTGGGAACACGTGCTGTGCTGCCGGCTGCACCTGTGGGAGCAACGGGGAGCGTGAGCCCGTGCTGAGCACCACTGCTGAGCTGGCAGCACGTTGGATACGGCCAGGACGTTCTCTGTTTCCCCAGAGCGGGGGCCTGCAGGCACCTTGCCGCCCCTGGGCACAGGCCGTGCCACCCAACAAAGCCCAGAGGGCCGGGAGGAGAGCCCGGGGGGCAGCGCAGCTGCTTGGGCAGGGGCTCCTTCGAGGGACACGGGCCAAAGCCATCCCTGCAGCAGCAGCTGCCAGCCCGACCCTCCCTGCCCCGCGACAGCCTGTGGGATCACTCAGGGCTCGAGAAGGGAGCAGGGCAAGGTTTCCAGAATCCTTCAACCTTGAGATGACGTTAAGGGAAGTGGCACATGAGTGAGCTCTTGCCACAGTGACACTGATTATTGTGTCAGTAAAAAGGGACACTGAGAACTTGCCTTCAGCGTGTGCCGAGGTCTTCAAACCGACATCCACCAGGGCTTCCAGGTAATCCATGTCACGATCCCAGTCTGGAAGGAAGCACAGATCAGAACCATTCCATGGTGTGCTGGGATCCCCTTCTGCCTAAGGGAACTGGGCACTGCAAGGGGCTTGGGTAAGGCCGTGGGAGCCAGATGTCAATGGACATGGCCAAAGCTGCAGAGGGGCCTGGGGAGCTCTGGGCTGGCTCCTGGTCACTCTCCAGCCTCTTTGCAGACCCTGTGCCACATCCCTGGAGGGGGCTGGAGCGGCCCAGGGCCCCTCAGGGCTCTCTCAGTGCCACAGTGGAAACCCTCCCTAAAGCCCTGGGGAAAGTGCAGCAGGCAGGGCCACAACTGCCCCTCCCTCTCTCCCTCTGCTGGGACAGCTCCCACAGCCCAAGGGGACAGAACCAGGCCCTGTCAGGACACAGTGCAGCCCTGCTCTCCCCCTCTGCCCTTTCCCCACCATGGGCACCCCTTGCAGCCGCTCCCAGGTTTCGGGACGTGCCTCCCACGGAGGGACCCCAGCAGGACTGCTCAGTACCCGAGTGCCCTGAGCCTGCTCGGGAGAATTCCTCTGTGCTGTGCCGCTCTTGCCCGGGCTGTGCCCGCGCTGCCAAGCAGCAGAGATGGCAGCTCAAGCCTCAGCAGGGCTCAGGCCCAGAGGCTCAGCAGTTACCTCCTGTGACTGTGCCTGGCATCGCCTCCCTTCCTGCAGCAGAGGCTGCCAATGAGCCACTGCTTCCTCCGGGAAGTGCTGCCTTCAGCACAGCCTCTCCTTCCATCTCTGGAGAAAGGAAGAGGGACAGCTGGGTCAGGTGGAACCCTTCCCCATGGGGAGGTGGCATCTCCAGGAGGTAATTCTTGTCAAAGTCATGGATAAGCTTCTGGAAATTGGACAGGCTTTGGGGGCTCCCCCTGGGGCCCTCCCTCCTCCAAGCAGCCGCCACTCCTGATCTACCCGGAGAGCGGGAAATTGCAGGGGATCTCAGGGTGTGCATGGCCCGTGGTGCAGTTTGGGCACCCTGACAGCTGATGCCAAATGCCTTCCTGCAGAGGCTGGGGAGGAGCTGCAGCCAGGCCAGGCTGGGAAACAGCCCTGCAGGGCGTGAAAGCAGCAGCGGGGCAGCGAGGCTGCGATGGATCCCTTCCCACTGTGCCGGGCACGGCGTGTCCAGATGTGCAGCGACAGCCCCCGGCTGCTGAGTCTCAGGAGAAGGCTGAGGGACATAGACCCACCTTGTCCTCCCTGTAGCATTTCCTTCAGCATTTGCCTCATGATTTTGGATGGCTCATGGGGTTTCTTGTTTTTGGTAGCTTTGTTCTTTCCTGTTGGAGGACCTTAAGAGAAAGTAGTTCCATTTCCCAGGAGTGGATTCCACAAAAGCAGTGCTCATCCTGTGGGGTCAGCAGGGACACACTACTCACCCCTGCGATGGGAGCCGGGCTTGCGTGCAGGAACCAGCAAAGGAGCTGGAGAAGTCCTCCCTGCAGACACACCTGTAACTCAACAGCCAGAGAAGCTTCTGTCATCTCTGCTGATCTGCATGGGCAGCACTGAGCCACAGGAGCGGGGAGGGGATCCCACAGGGCGAGGGCACACACGGGCACAGCTCTGTCCTGGCACCTGCAGCGATGCCCCGCTGGCCAACTTTGGGCTCTGAGCTGGCAGCTCTCCCAGGGGGAAAGGCCTTGACCTACCCTCATCTTCTCCCACAGGCTCAGTCCTGGACATCGGTGGGGAAGCTGCTTCAGCAACAGGTTCAGCTGCAAAGAAAGTCAGGACAGAACAGCTCCCCTGGCACTGCTGGACACCCTCAGGCTCCCTGGGGCCGGCAGAGGAGCTGCACAAGGCACAGCGCCCCGGGGCACAGCCCTGGGCCCGGCCCCTTCCCTCTCTGCTCTTCTCCGTGGCTGCACAGAGCACACGGAAGGAGCAACTGGCATTGCACACGGGAAGAGGATTGACAGCTAAATGCTCCTTCCTGCCCCTGACAGCGACCCTGTGGGATCACTCAGGGCTCGAGAAGGGAGCAGGGCAAGGTTTCCAGAATCCCTCAACCTTGAGATGATGTTAAGGGAAGTGGCACATGAGTGAGCTCTTGCCACAGTGACACTGATTATTGTGTCAGTAAAAAGGGACATTGATAACTTGCCTCCAGCATTCTCCAAGATTTTCAAGCTCTCATCCAGCAGAGCATCCAGATAATTCAAGCTGCGATCCCAATCTAGAATGAAGCACAGATCAGAACCATTCCATGGTGTGCTGGGATCCCCTTCTGCCTTAGGGAACTGGGCACTGCAAGGGGCTTGGGTAAGGCCATGGGAGCCAGATGTCAATGGACATGGCCAAAGCTGCAGAGGGGCCTGGGGAGCTCTGGGCTGGCTCCTGGGCACTCTCCAGCCTCTTTGCAGGCCCTGTGCCACATCCCTGGAGGGGCGGCTGGAGCAGCCCAGAGGAAGCCCTCCCTAAAGCCCTGGGGAAAATCATCCCCAACGCTTCCCGGGGAGAAGGGAGCGCTGTCCCGGGAAAGGGGAGCCCGGCCGCCGGCTCACCTGCTCCCCGCGCTCGCATCGGAGCGGCCTGGGCAGCCCTGGCAGGCAGGGCCACTGCCAGCAGGAGCAGGAGGAAGAGGCGCAGAGCAAGGGCCATGGTGCCTTGCCCTCAGCCAGTCCCGCAGCTCTTGCTGCCACCACTGTCCTGACACCGCTGTCCCAATGTCAGCACCGCTGCTGCCGCCGCCGCTGCTGCCGCAACAGTTGTGGTCAAGGACCGACTGCTCGGTCGCTGTGGTGCTGTGCAGCCACGGGGCTCTGGGACCTCTGTGACCTCAGAGCCTGCTGTGACCTCATGGCCTTTGTTGTACCCCCAGAGTGTACCCCCATCTGTACTAATGAACTGCCTTGATTGTAAATGCTTTGCTTCATCAAAGGGCCATTGCTCTGCAAAACCTTTGTTTTGCCTGCTGACATTGCTGTGTCCCTGGAGATGCTCCTGATGGCTCCCCTCTTTCCCTGGGCATGCCATTGGAGGAGGTCCAGGCCCAGATATTCCACTGTAATAAACAGACTCACTGAGTCACAAATAATGCTGAGTTGGAAGGGACCCACGAGGATCAAGAAGTCCAACTCCTGGCCCTGCACGGGAGCATCCATCCTCAAGAGTCACACCATGTTCTTGAGTGTATTGTCTAAATGTATCTTGAGCCCTCTCAGCCTTGGTGCTGCCCTGGGGTGCCTCTTTCAGTGTCCAGCCACCCTCTGGAGAAAGGACCATTTTCTAATATCCAACCTAAACTTCCCCTGACACAACTGTCCGGCCATTTCCTATCACTGGTGACCACAGAAAGAGATCAATTCCTGCCTCTCCCCGTCACGAGCAAGTTTTAGACCGCCATGAAGTCTCCCTTCACTCCCCTCAGGCAGAAGAGACAAAGAGCCCTCTGCTGCTCTTCACACAGCTTTCCCCTAGGCCCTTTGCCATCTTCATTGCCCTCCTTTGGACACTCTTTCTATATTGCAGTGACCAAAACTTCAGACAATATTCTGAAGGTGAGGCCGCCCCAGTGCAGAGCAGAGCAGAACAATTCCCTCCCTGGCCCGACCGGCCATGCTGGGCCTGGTGCCCCCCAGGACAGGGGATGTCCCCCCTGGCTGCCAGGGCACTGCTGACTCATATCCAGCTTTCCATCCACCAGGATTCCCAGGTCCCTTTGCACCGTGCTGCTCTCCAGCATCTCATTCCCCAGCCTGTCTGTACATCCAGGGTTGCCCCATCCCAGGTGCAGAATCCGGCACTTTCCCTTGTTGAACTTCATATGGTTGGTGATTGCCCAGCCCTCCAATTTGTTGAGGTCGTGCCCTCAGCCCAGGGACCCTCAGCATGGGCTCCCCCAGCCCCTCGGGGCCCCGCTGCTGGTCACAGCAGCGCCGTGCCTGGCTCCTGCCTGCCCACACCGTGCTGGCCCTGCACACAGCTCGCCCTGCAATGGCTCTCTGAGCAGCTGTGACCATTGGGTCACTCCTGTCTCCATACTGACGGTTTTATACACAACAGCTTGCTGTCCTGCGGGCCTGGTGATGGAAAGAAAACACTCTGCTCCACTGCTGTTTGCTTTCTTTTCCTGGTGCTTGGCTGCAGGGACACAGGAGGGAGGGTGTGCAGCCCCTCGGGGCAGCCGCTCCCTGGCCATTGCCTGAGGAGATTCCTCTCTGCCAGGGAGGGAGAGCCCTCCAGGGCAGGTGCCCAGCTGGCATCGAGCAGCACTGCCACGGCTGCTGAAACACCCGCTTTGGGCCTCTCTTCCTGCCATTCTGGGCTCTCCTGCTCCTCCTGGCCCAGCTTGAGGCTGGGCTGGCTCAGCGTATGTGGCTGCTGAGGCCAAACTCCTCCTGCTCACCTTGCGGAGCTGAGGCGATTGAGAATCCTGCACGTGGCCGCTGCCTCCCAAGGAGGCTCCTGCTGCAGGCACTGCTGCAGCATCCCTCCTGAGCAGCCTTCTGGTCTTGTGCTTGGGGGTGGGATCCCACAGCAGGGCTCTGCTCTGGCATGGGGGACCCTGGCTAACTCCAGAATCTCTCCCAGGTGTCCTCCCTGAGCTTCGTCCCACGGCTCAGCCCCAAGGGCCGGATGGGTATCAGGAATTTCACAGCCTACCACTGCTGACTCATAGTCAGAACGCACAGGAAAACTCTAGCTGCGTTTCACAATACCAGATGCTGTGTTGTTTCCTTCCCACTGCGGATTTTCCATCGCCCCAGCCTCAGCCCCCGGCAGCCTGCCTGGATGTTCTCCCCATGGCGCTTCTGCAATCCCACTCGTCCAGCTCCTCCTGGTTCTGTGGGCAGCTCTTTAAGCCACCAGGGTCCTGTTCCTCCTTTTTTGAGAGCACGTCCCAGTGAGAGATGATTCACGGACTCAGCACCAAGACTGCAGCAGCAGCGGTCAGTTCCTGAGTGCACTCGGTGGCCGCAGGCAGTTGCCCGTGGCTCCGGTGGGGATGTGGAGGGGAGGCCGTGCAGGGGAGCAGCCCCCACGCCCCAGGCCCTGCCCACGGGGACCTGCAGCCCGTGGGTGTGGAGCAGCAGGTCCTGGAGTGACAGGGGCAGCAGCTGGGCAGTGCAGCACCTATTGCACACATCTGCTGCAGGGATATGTTTGCAATATTGTGTATACACACACTCCAAATTGAAAAAATTTGGGCAAAGTGTAGCTTAATTTCAAAGGCGTTGGGGAAGAATTATTACCACTGCTTTCCTGGCTGATTTTTGCAACATCAACTTTTTTTTTTTTAATACTTTGTCCAAACAATCTCTGAGTCTGGGATTTGCCTTTCCCTGGATGCCCCTGGGGCCCTGGGGACCAGCTGGAGCCCAGGCTAGAGCCCCTTTTCAGGGGCAAATGGTGTGGCCTGAACAATGTTGTATTTCTCTGCAATTTGCTTTCTCCATGGGGTTTCTCCCCCTCTGCATCTCCCTTTGCACTGCTTTCCAAACCCCCTCTCCACAGAGATGCCACTGGTGCCACTGGAATCATTGCACACTGATCCCAGGGAAAGAGCAGGGGCTCTGAAGGATGCTGGTGCCACGTGTGGGAGAGGGCAGGGTGGGAAGAGGGAAGGCAGAGGAGGGCAGGGAGCTCCTCCAGAGAGGAGCCGACCGTGGTCAGTAAGAGAATGAGACCTACAGCGAACTGACGCTTCAGTCTCCTGTCTTCTTGCTGACTGAATGACCCAAGTGCTTCAAACCACGTTCTCACTTAACAGTATATTGGGTAATTATGGCTAAATAGGGATGGAAGGCTAAACAGACAACTAAGAAAGGCTTAAAAAAGGAAAAAAGGCTGCTTCTCCACATAGCCCAAGAATTTACTGGAAAGGGAGTTTTTCAATCACAAGGGTTCCTGCTCCACTCCAGGAAAAGCGTAATCCAGTGTACCAGGGAGATTTTCCCTGAACACATTGCTGATGTTCTCATGCTGCCACTCATTAGTAGAGATGGAATAATTTCTCACTGTTTATGTTTGATTTTTGTTTGGAAACAGTAGGAGAAAAAATGTGCCCACTGTGAAGATTTGGTTCATGCAGGTCAGTTACGATTTCAGCTGCAGAAGTTGAGGGAGGAATTCACAGAGGTTTTCCCAGCCAGAATCTGGTGCTGGTGCTTGTGCCATTGGAGTCGGGAGTGGGCTCTTTCCTAGCACAACTACACAGTACCATAAATTTCTCCACAGCCATCTTCCAGTGCATCTCCCAGCACATGGAAAGAATAAACCAGGTGTGAACACTGGAGAAGGAAAATGAGCCCACAGCACTTTCCTTGGGAAGGGAACAGAAGATTCTGCAACTTCCAGAGGGAAGAGAGACAGAAAACAGGTTTGAGGAGCTGAAGTAGTGGCAGGGGTAGCAGGGAGAAGAAATAAGAGGTGAGAGAAATGGTTTGTGGCTATGAATTGCAGGGCAGGCAGAGGACACCAGTGACTCAAACAGTTTGGCACCTCCTGGCCATCAGGCAGCTGATGCCAAAAGTTCATCTCTGCTCAAAGGGCATGCACAGCCTGGCTCACCCAGCACAGGTGCAGGAACAGCACAAGGAAAAAGGGAGGTGAGTGTAAAAAACTACCTAAATACAGCTGTGTGTGTTTCCAGCAGGTTTTGCAGCCTGTACTGAGCACCTTGGTCCTGGTTACGCTGTTCCCAGACACCATTAGATCAGAGGAAGCTGATTCAATAAGTTGTTGAAATAGTCAAATCAGCTGATTTAAATGGTAAGGCCCATTTTAATCTTGCTGCTGCTGCTCAGAAGGCAGAGGATTAGGCTGAAGCTGTAGCTGTTGAGGAACAGCGTGACAGTGACAGGCAGACCCAGGGAATGATTACGTGGCACCACCTCCGTTTGGGAAGAATTATTTGCCCAGCAGGAGCCCAGCTCCAGAGCAACATCCCTGGAACCTCTGCAACACAAACAGTAGGGAGTTCGTTCATACAGCAAAAGATTTCCTGGCCTTATTTACCCTTGCACATTCACCACACCTCTTCATTTCAAAAGCCACCATGGGAGCACTCTGTCCGTGCTGGAAGGCCCGTCCTTGCCCTGCTCCTCTCGGCACGAAGATGTTCTCTGTTCTGCTGCTGCTCAGTGCGTCTCCTGGGTCCCTCTCACTGAAGGAAAATAAATCTGTTTACAAGGAACAAACAGCTTTGTGCAAACCGCAGCCACGAACTGCCAATGGCGTGTTCTCCCAGCCCAGCAATGCCTCCTTCCCCAGCACAGAGTGCTCCGCTAGCGCAGCTCCAGGGCTGTGCTGCTGTGAGGTCATGTCACCGGGGACTGGAAAGCACCAGACTATGCCCCGCGTCTTAAAAACACAGATGTGTGATGATTATCTCATGATAGCCACCAGAGGTCCCGTTGTAATGATATTTCTAATAATTTAGCCTTCAGCAGTTCTTAGGTTGGGATCAGCCTGTGCTCGGAGCTGGAGCAAACTGCGTGCCCAGGGTCTGCTGTGTGAAACCGTCACTGAGGTCCTGGCTGCCTGCTCCCTGAAAAGATGGAACTGTTACATTTTCCTGAGCCCACGTGGTGTAACCAGATAATTTCTAGTTGGGAGCACGGATAGCAATGCTCAAACCACTAATACCAGTAAATCTAGTTGCATGAGATTAAGTAAGAATACCCTTACTGTCAGCCACACTCCCTTTTTCTATTACCAGATTATATGGCAATATGTTATTATAGTTCTTTCCTGATATTTCTTCTTTCTATATGTTGATCATCTTGGGGCTGCAGCTGCAGCAGGAGTGGAAGCACCCGGGGAAATGACTCACCTCCCTCGGGCCAGACGTGGATTTTTACCCAGCAAACGCAAGGAACACTGACATAAAGGTGGAATGTTGTGTTATTCAGGGAACAAAACGTCACAGCAAACGACTGCCTTGAGTTTGGTGTGTTTCTTAACAGACTTGTGAAGTAAGTATGAAGAAAATGTCCCTACTGTTCATTACAAAAGGTCAAGTGTACAAACACCTGCAGCTGCAGATGATCTGAAGGATGCTGTGGTTACAGCAAGCAGTGCCCCTCTAGCCCCAAACAGAGCTGGTTCAGGCTGGGTGAGGTTTCACGAGACAGCAGGAGGCTCCCTTTTTCTTTCTGCTTCTTAAAAATTCCTCCCCTCTTCCCACTAAATGTCCTCTACAAGCACTGTTGGATGCAGCTTCCAGTGGCACGATTTCTTCTCCCGGTGCCGAGCTCGCGGGGCCCCGCAGGCAGGACCTCTGTGAGCAGTGGGATCTGCACTCTTTGCAGTCGTGCCCCAGGACAGTCCTGGCAATGCAAACACGTTTCCCCTCTGCAGTTTGCAGTAACAGGAGCATCCAAACTCTTCCAAGGCAAAGCTTGTTTAAAGGATGGGTTTGGTCCCAGTGAGCTTCCAAGGGCTCCTCCTTTGAAGCTGCACTGCAGGGAATGCAGGGGGGTCTGAAGCGTCCCTGTACCCTCCCAGTTTCAGAGGGAGCTTGGAAAACATGCATCCCTCCCCTAACCGACCCTAACAGCACACGAGATGCCCTCCCCCTTTCCCGGAGCTGGGAGGTGGAAAGGAGCAGGCTGCAGTGGCAGTAAAGGGTGGGTTTGTGGCTGTCCCACTTCAGCAGTCTCTGCCTTCCCCCGCTGGCCTTGCAGGAGCTCTGCAGCTTCTCCCCGTGAAAATACCCCATGGAAAACCCTCTGCCCCTGTGCAGAATCCAGAAGTAATGCAGAACCTGTCCCCCACTCCCCCCTTCCCAGACATCAGGCTCGGTGTGTTTGCACAGGTGCACACGCCAAGTTTCAGCCCGAAGAGAGTTTTACACCTGACTTTTATACTCTGCTGCCAGTGGCCCACACCAAGTCGGTGCCCACTAAAACTCCCGTTAAAAGGGCAACACCACTCCCGTTGATCCGGCAGCGGACCCCGGGGGGGTTGGGGTCCCGGGAGGGTTTGGGGGTCCCGGGAGGGTTTGGGGGTACCTGGGTGGTGCCGATGATGGCGATGGGGACCCCGTGCTGGGTATGAACATTCGCGAGGAGCTCCTGGGGGGTTTTGTGGGTCCCCCAGGGTTTTTGGGGTCCCGGTGGTTTTTCGGGGGTTCCCGAGGGGGGTTTTCAGGGGTGCCAAAGTGGGGGATTGGGCGAGCCCAGGGGGGATATCTGGGGGTCCCAAGGCTGTTTTGGGGGTACCTGCTGGTGATGGAGATGAGGACCCTGT
>JACSVZ010000031.1:831997-850102 GCA_014706295.1 Lycocorax pyrrhopterus obiensis
TCAATAGGATTTATGTCTCTAAGCAGCAAAACAGCAATACAAATTACCCCCAAGAACTAAAAGAAAATAAAAACCTCCAGGGTGTCAGTCAGTTTCCTTCCCCTGTATTTAATGTGTGGTTGCTGGTTTTACCCGCGTGTGATGAACCCAGGGTTCGATTCCTGCCACCCTGAGTGCGGTGTAGGTTACCAGGAGGACCTGGAAAGGTCCTTTCCACTTTTCCTTCGAGGGCTCAGGGTTCCAAGTCTTCACACACACAAAATCCCCAGGCTGGAATGGATGACCAGGGGCACCCAAAGCCACTGGTCCTGACAGGGTTATAAACTGACAGAGTCCAGCAAGAGTTTCTGCTGAAGCAATCGAGTATAGATTTAAATCTGTTTCTCCCTTTGAATGGGTTTCTCCTGGAACTGATGGTGTTTGGTACGACCGTCCCTACAGCAATTCATGGGGACTTTCTTTGGGTTTTGATTGGCTGAATTCTGACTCACAGAAGAGCCAGAGGAAGGGTTTGCCCCATTGTAAAGAGATTTCTTGGCACATTTTACTCATTTGTGGCTTCAAAGTCTGATTCATCCTTTCCACTTTCCCACTCACCTGTGGTCACCAAGGGCTGTGTCAGTCCCGTTTTATACCTGGGTTTTGCTCAGCTGTGGCACCACATCTGCTATAAAATGGGGGCCTCTCCCTGAAGACAACCCAAGTGGCCCCCAAATCTTGTAGATTTCTTTAAGCATAATTTTTACCTCTTCCCTGGATTTATTGGTGCGGCAGGGAAAGGCCTCTGACCATCCAGAAAATGGATCTGCCAATACCAAAAGGTACCGATCCCCATTTTGTCTGGGTAATGCAGAGAAATCGATTGCCAATAACCTCCAGGTGAATTTCCCCATTTAACTGTTCCAGAAGGTGGCCTTTTCCTATTTTTGGGATTGTTTTCTAAACAAATTGAACATTTCGCTGTTATCAGTTCTGCAATTTCAGTCATTCCCACACCAAGCACAGAATTTCAGAGATCAGATATCATGGCCTCAATTCCCCAGTGGGTTTTGTTGTGTGGTTTTTCCTTTCTTTTCCTCATTACAAAAGGTAATCCCTCCATCCCTCTTGATTCTTAGTGGCTTTTAATATATTTGCTGAACTTTGATTTTTGCAGGGTTCCACTCTCCTCCCACTCAGTTTGGGGGGTCTCACCCCATCTTTTACCCCCCCTTCTCCCCTTTCCCATCTACCAGCCCTGCCCCCCCACACTCCCCTCACCCCAGAGCTCCTGGCCCGGCCGGGGGGGCTCCCAGCACCACCAGTGCCACCAGTACGGCCCCAGCTGCCCCCACACGCCCCATGCCCAGCGCCGGGCGGTGCCGACAGCCCCAGAGCAGCCGCGCTGTGCCCTGGGGGGTCCCCAAAGAGGCACTGGGAGCACCAGTCTGCCTGGAATCTGTGGAGTTGTCACGGGTTTGACACTGCCCAAGGCCAGGCACCCATGAGAGCAGCTCGCTCACCCTCCCCTGCCACAGCTGGCAGAAGAGAGAAAAAAATTAACGAAGGTGTTATAGATGAATTATTGAGAGTTGGCTTTCGCCGTATGTTGCATGGGTTATGAATTGTATCATGAGTTTATAATATTGCATGTTAAGGACTGTTTAATGGTTGCTGGGGTGGTCTGGCTGCGGGTTGGTTTTTACAGGGGCTGTGTGATCCGTGTGCTGTAACATCAGTTCTGTGGGAGTTTGCAAAGGGCCGGGCTGTTGCCAGCCAGACTTCGAAGGCACCACCACAAAGGAAGGGGACTCCAACCAGTGAGGACCCTGAAGGCCACAGCACCAGAAAGCAGGGGCTTCCCAAAAGATGGGCAAGGGGGCGGGGCTATGCAAAGCCATAAATAAATATGCATCAGGCCGATGCAATCACAGAGGTACAAAAGGCAGGGTTGCCATTTTGTGGGTGAGCCTCTGGCACCCAGCCACGCTCCCAGCGCTGCCCCCTTTTGCTTTGCCGTTTTTATTGAGTTCTCAGTAAATTTTAGTAACTCATTTCCATATCGGATCTGGGTCGTTTATAACAGTTCCATGGGGCCCCGCAGTGTCACAGTGCTTCCCTGCGCACCCTGAGGCCCCACATCAGCCAGCCCAGGCCATTGCCGTGCTTCCAGTCACTCCCAGCATGATCCCAGTGACTCCCAGTCTCTCTCAGTATATCCCAGTTGCCCCCCAACATGCTCCCGGTCACTACCATTCCCTCCCCTTTGCTTCCAGCATGATTTCCAGTTGCCCACAGCCACTCCCAGTCACCCTCAGGGATGTCCCAGTTGCTCCCAGAATATCCCAGTGCTGCCCCCAACATGGTTCCAATTGCCCCCAGCATGTTCCTTGTCACTCCCATATGATCTCAGTCCTCCTCAGTGTGATCCTGGTTACCTTCTAGCATGGTTCAGTTGCTTCCCAGTTGCCCCTAGTACAGTCCCAGTCACTACAAGTATGACCTCAGTGGCCCCCAGTACACACACAGTCACTCCCAGTTGCTCCCAGTTGCCCCCAGAATGCTCATTCCCAGTCACACCAGTTACCCCAGCATGGGTTCCAGTTGCCCCCAGCATGATCTCCTTCATTCCCAGTATGTCCCAGTTGCCTCCAGCGCACACCCGTCATTCCCAGTAGCTCCCAGTAGCCCTCAGTGTGGTCGCAGTCGCTCCAGTATTTCCATGTCCGTGGTCCCAGCCGCTGCTCCCAGCCCTGATCCGTGGGGATGGGAATGTCCCGCCTCCCTTCCCGGGGCAGGGTCACACCTGAGCCGGGTGTGCAGGGCAGGACCTTGCCCTGAGCCCAAGCCCTGTCCCCCCTGCAGGATCTGCTTCCCACCGGCCTCTTCCTCCTGCGGCCCCAAGCCCAGCTCGGTGCTGATCGAAGGGCGCTGGGCCGGGGTCATCCCCCGGCGGGGGCTGCGCACCCCCTCTGCCCCCTCCCCAAATTCCCTCCCGGGGGCAGCAGGGGCTGGCTCAGGAGCCCTGGGGCTCCTGGGGCTCTGTGCTTTCCTTCCCAAGGAAAAGAACCATCCTTGTCCAGGTGCCCATGGCCAAAATTGAGATTCTACCTCCCAAATTCCGTATATCCAAGGATTGCTCCCAGACAAAAGCTGCCATTAGAGACAGGTCTGGCTGCTGTCACCCATGGTGGCCACCTCTCATCTTCTTCCAAAACATTTGGACTTTGTGCTTTTCTTTCATATGGAAAAAACCCATCCTTCTCAACAAGGCGCAAATGGCAAAAACTGGGATTCCACCTCCCAAATTCCCTGTATCCAAGGGTTGCTCCCAGACAAAAGCTGCCATTACCATCAAGTCTGGCTGGCTTGGCCTCCTGAGGGCCAGATCTCACCTGCCTTCCAAACACTGGGGCTCTGTGCTTTCCTTTTTATGGAAAAGACTCGTCCTGCTTGTCCAGGCACAAATGGCCAAAATTGGGATTCCACCTCTCAAATTCCCAATATCCAAGGGCTGCTCCCAGACAAACCTGCCAGGACAGACAGATCTGGCTGGCCTTGGCCTCTGCTGGCTGTGGTCTCATCTGCCCCTGAAAACCCCGGGGCTCGGTGCCGCCCTTCCTCTGGAGACCACTGTGACCCTGCGTGGCCTCGTGGAGCCCAGGGGCCATTGTGACACTGCAGGGCTGGTGCACCAAGGGGACCATGGTGACCCTGGGGCGTTCCATGGAACCAAGGGGCCACGGTGGCACTGCTGGGCCCCAAAGAACCGAGGGGCCTTTGTGACACTGCAGGGCCCCACGGAACCAAGGGAACATGGAACAGCTCTGGCTGCCTTGGGCTCCTGGGCCGCCTGACAGCTCCGGCTGACCTTGGCATGGCGAGAGCTGCTCCTCATCTGCCCCTGGAGCGCTGGGGGCTCCGAGCTTTCCTTCCTGTGTGTGTTGGTTTTGCATGGCCTGGTTTTTGGTAGCGGGGGGGCCACAGAGGTGGCTTCTGTGAGAAGCTGCTGGAAGCTTCCACCATGTTCGGCAGAGCCAATCCCCGATGGCTCTGAAGATGGACATGGCAATGGCCAAGGCTGGGCCAATGAGAGAGGTTGGTAACGCCTCTGTGATAACAGATTTAAGGAGAAAATCAAAACAAAGTGGCACACAGGGTTTTTCTAGTCAGAGAAGAGGAGGAGGTGAGAACATGTGAGGGAAACAACAGGGAGACACCAAGGGCAGTGGAGAAGGAGGGGGAGGAGGTGCTCCAGGAGCCAGAGCCGAGATTCCTCTGCAGGCTGTGGTGAGACCATGGTGGAGCAGCTGTGCCCCCTGCAGCCCCTGGGGATCCACGGGGGATGCAGAGATCCACCCACAGCCCCTGGGGATCCACGGGGGATGCAGAGATCCACCCACGGCCCCTGGGGATCCACGGGGGATGCAGAGATCCACCCACAGCCCCTGGGGATCCACGGGGGATGCAGAGATCCACCCGCAGCCCCTGGGGGAGGTGCCCACGCCGGAGCGGGTGGATGCCTGGAGGAGGCTGTGATCCAGTGGGAGACCCGGTGGAGAGAGGGGCCCTGCTCCCAGGCTGGAGCAGCCTGTCCTTGAGGAACTGACCCCATGGAAGAGTGACCCACGCCGCAGCAGTTTTGGGAGGACTGCTTGCTCGTGAGATTGGACCCCACGTCAGAGACATTCACGGAGAACTGTCTCCCGTGGGAAGGGACCCCACGGTCTCACAACAACTCTCCCTGAGCAGCGGGAGAAGCCGCAGGAGATGAACTGACCACAATCCCATTCCCTGTCTCCTGTGCCATCAGTGGGAAGGATGGAGGGGTGGGGGAAGGTGTTTTGAAAGCTCTTATTTTACTTCTCATTATCCTGCTCTGATTTTGTTTCTAATAAATTCACTTTGTATCTCTAAGTTGAGCCTGTTCTGCCCAGGACGGTGTTGGATGAGGGATCTCTCCTGGTCCTTATCTCAACCCATGAACCCTTTGTTATATTTTTTCTCTCCTGTCCAGCTGTGGACAGGAGTGAGAGAGCAGCTTTGGTGGGTGCCTGGAGTCCAGCCAGCATCAATGCACTGCAGACCTGAACAAAAAAATCCCTGGGCAATGATTCCCCTGTGATCTAAAGACCCCACCCCTCACACGACAGCCCCGTCCCACAGAAATGTCAGCGACTGAGCCTCTCGCTCTCCACGGCTTCACTGCTTTGGTACCCAGGGGTTGCCACGGGGTCACCATGGCCCCTCTGAGCTGGGTTTGGGTGGGGTTGGGTGGGTCTGCAGTCCCTGTTGTAATGTGGTTGTTCCAGGTCACAGACCACGATCTCTGGGCTGGCCACTCTGGGTATTTATTTTTAAGTCCCATTTAAGCTGCAGCTTTGTCCATTCTGTTATTCATGTTCAGGTTGTCAGCTCCAGGACTCGCTGGGATCCACCTGTGACTCACATCCCAGGGCCATAAAATTCTGAAAAACTTCACTGATCAGCCCAGCAATTCCAGCCACTGTTGTCTACTTTTAAATAACACAAAACTGCCAACCCCCCCTGTGGTCACAGGACAGCCACAGAGCAGGACAGCACCGCAGCCCCCAGAGCTGAGGACTCCCACAAGGACAGAAGGACAGTGTGGAAGGATAAACAGAGCAGCTCTGAAAACACCGAGTGCTGCTGCTCCCCGGCACTGCTGCTGTGCTGGGACTTCCGTTTCTCTCCCCCTCTGCACACAGGCACTGCCCTGCCAGATTCAGATGAGGTTTGAAAGGAAGGATTTCTGACAAACAAGTTGCTGCAGGATCCTTTATTTGCTAAAGTGCACAGAGGAGGTGATTCCTCATTTACATTGTCTCTGGGTAAAATTTGAGGTGTAAGCAGTGAATTATAAATAGGATGAATAATCCCAGTAATTGGATGATGATGGGATAAATAAAGTTTCATTGTGCACAACACTAACACAAAATGAAAAAGGAAACCCTGCACTCACATAGCCACTATGAAAAACTTGAGAAGACAGGCTGGGCCTGCAATGAGTTACACTGCAGGCTATGGAGAACAAAAGGAGCACTTTATTACTTCTGAAAAAATCCAGTCATCGTTTTCCTCACGGCATCCTTGAGCTCCTGGTTCCTCAGGCTGTAGATGAGGGGGTTCAGGGCTGGAGGCACCACCGAGTACAGAACTGACAGTGCCAGATCCAGGGAAGGGGACAAGATGGAGGGGGGCTTCAGGTAGGCAAATGCTGCAGTGCTGACAAACAGGGAGAGCACGGCCAGGTGAGGGAGGCACGTGGAAAAGGCTTTGTGCCGTCCCTGCTCAGAGGGGATCCTCAGCACGGCCCTGAAG
This sequence comes from Lycocorax pyrrhopterus obiensis, assembly GCA_014706295.1. Taxonomy (NCBI): domain Eukaryota; kingdom Metazoa; phylum Chordata; class Aves; order Passeriformes; family Paradisaeidae; genus Lycocorax; species Lycocorax pyrrhopterus. The sequence goes on from JACSVZ010000031.1 coordinate 838,319, forward strand.
ATCTGCACATAGGAGAAAACAATGAACACAAAACAACCAAATCCTAAAGTGGCACTAACAGCAATGAGCCCAAGTTCCCTGAGGTTGGATTTGGAGCAGGAGAGCTTGAGGATGTGTGGGATTTCACAGAAGAACTGGCCCAGGGCATTGCCCTGGCACAGGGGCAGGGAAAATGTATTGGCCGTGTGCATGAGAGCGTAGAGAAAGGCACTGGCCCAGGCAGCTGCTGCCATGTGGGCACAAGCTCTGCTGCCCAGGAGGGTCCCGTAGTGCAGGGGTTTGCAGATGGACACGTAGCGGTCGTAGCACATGATGGTCAGGAGGGAATACCTCTGCTCCGATAAGAAGACCAAACAGAAAATAGCTGAGAAGCACATCCTGTGTAGGAGATGTGCCTGGTGCCCCAGAGGGAATTGTGCATGGCTTTGGGCACAGTGGTGGCAGATGGAGCCCAGGTCGGTGAGGCCAGGTTGAGCAGGAAGAAGAACATGGGGGTGTGCAGGTGCTGGCCGGCAGGCTACGGCGCTGATGATGAGGCCGTTGGCCAGGAGGGCAGCCAGGGAGATGCCCAGGAAGAGGCAGAAGTGCAGGAGCTGCAAGCTGCCGCGTGTCTGCCAATGCCAGCAGGAGGGAAGTGGCTGATGGAGCTGCTGTTGGACCTTTTGTGTCTCTGGCCATGGGACCTCCTTTCGTGGGAGAAAGGACAGTGAAGAGTTAGAGGCGATGGAGTGTAGGCCAGAATCAAAGCCATTTCCCATCCACCCGCCCCTGGAACACACACAGACACCCTTTTGTGTTCAAGAGTTCTGAGGTTTTCTTTTTAAGCTCCCCCCATCTCTCGTGGGCATTCTTGGATATCAGAAATCCTCAGCATTTCTGCTTCACTCTGGCAGAACAGAACAACTTTTGCGAGGCCAGATGATTGAGTGGAGAGTGAGGGGAGATGCTCTGTCATTCTGACCTGTTCAGAGTTTCTCTGTTTCACTTTTCTCAAATGCAGAATGATCACCTCTCCCGTGTTTCCCTTAAAGATCACCAGGTGCTGCTGGGAGAAGATGGATCCACCACAGACCCCCAAGAGGTCGTCCCTATTCTCAAGGTCTTCAGCACCAACATTTGTAGCCGAGGACACACCTGGCTCATTTCACCACCCCAACAGCATTTTCACACTTGCAGCATCTCTGCTTTTCTCTGTGGGCTTTCAGATAACACAAAGATGCTCTAGGACAGGTTTGCATCCTGGAGGGAAAGCTCCCAGCTTGGAAGGAAACCTCAGGGAGACAGCCAAGAGTCCCAGTGATGGCACTGGATGAAGGGAGATTGAGCTCCTGCCCTGGCTGCACTGACAGCAACTGCCCACAGCCGGGCACTGGGGAACAGCGTCACCCTGAGCAGCTGTGGCCCCCTCCCAGAGCCCCCAGTGCCGGGCAGCTCTCCCAGCCCTGTGCTCTGCAGAGGGAGAACTGGCCCGGGCTGCAGAGCTGCCCCCACGGCTCTGCTGCAGCTCTGCCTGCCCAGGAGGGGCTTCACGCCTTGGACCCCCGGCCCCTGAGGGCAGAGGCTTGGCTGGGGGGACAGGAGGGAGGGGGCTTGTTCAGAGGGAGGGGCGTGCACTTGGGAGGGATCCCGGTGGGAGGAATCTCTAAACTCTCCCTGCCACAACATTTCTGGGTTGTTTTCTCTCATTCCCTTGATCTTCATCTCTGGCTTCCTGGGGATTTTCCTCCTGGAGCCTGTTTCCCTGTGCCTGATGCTCTCCCTGCCAGCACTCACAGACCCCAAATCTCTGTGCACTCTCCTGGGCCCTACAGAAACCTGCCTGTGTGCAGGGCACTGGCTGGGGGCAGGTTCTGTTTGCAGCTTGGAGAAAGGACAGCTCAGACTGAGCCTGATGGGTGCAGCCAAGGGATGCTGGTGCTGTCCATGGGCACAGGAGTGGCTGAAAGCACATGAGGGATCTCCTGTGCACCTGCTGATCACTAAAAGTAACAGTTCGGATGTCCCAGGGACTTGACAAAATTCATAATATCTTTAATATTTATCCTCCCTCCCCCCATTTCCAATGGTAGGAAACTGAAAACAAAGTCTCAGGAAATTTCCTCATTTTTATCAAAATCCTTGTATTGGAAATATTCTGAGTGATCAGAAACCCTCAGCGTCAGAGCCTCATGAGCATTTCACCTCCCCTACACTCGAGATGCTCTGAGTTGTACTCACAGAATCCGTAGACATTGGGATGTTCCAGCTTCAGGAGATCCCTCCAGGAGCTGCAGCTGCCTTGTCCTGCAGCCAGAGGCTTCCTGTGCCAGGGGCTGGCAGTGATTCTCCCGCAGTCACTTCTCAGCCCCTCCCCAGCCCCGGCTGAGCTGAAGCCCTGGGTGCCTCTGTGCTGTGCCCGGGCTGGCTGCAGGCAGTGCCCCAGCCCTGCTGGGCTGTGCACAGGAGCTGCTCCTGCCCAGAGCTGTCTCTCTGCAGCGCTGCCGCTTGCCAGGAGCTGCCTCTGTGCCAGGAGCCCGGCCCAGCTCAGCACCACAGACACAGCACAAGGACTTTAATGACCCTCTCGGGGCTTGGTGCTGAGGCCCTCAACATCAGTCCCTCACAGGGACTTGCACAAACCTCTCAAGAATTCAAGTCAGAATTGAACTCAAAGTTTCTTGAAGTTTTAATGGGTCCCAGTGAGGGACACGACTGAGAAAGTGTCCCCAGGCTCCAGTCAGAGCAGAGAACTGGAGGCAGGGATGACAGGAGGGGACAAAGAGAAGCCAAGTCTTGGTGCCCTGGGGCACAGCAGCGTCTGTGCCACCAAGGGCTGGGAGGAGACACCTTGTGCTGAGGCCCTGGGGCCTCCTGGCACAGCCCCAGCAAGGCTGGGCACTGTCAGCCCCTTGTCCTGCCCTCAGCATCCCCCCACATCCCAGTGCCCCCAGCGGAGCCCTGAGCAAGGCTCAGGTGAGGGACAGGATCTGCCTTCCCCGGGGCTGGGGCTCAGGCCTTGGCCTTTCTGCTGCCCCCACCCAGCCCAGGCTTTGCTCAGCACCTGAGCTGCCTGCACAGAGCCTTTGCCTCCCTGCACTCCTGGCCTCAGGGATCTGCTGGAACGAGTCCCTGGGGAGCCTTGGTCAGGAATGGCCCTGGGGGGCTCCTGAATGCTCCCAGGGACTGCAGGTTTTACAAAGGACTTTGGCTTTTGCTTTTGCCTGGGAGTCTCTGAGAGCTTTGTGCAATCACGGCCTCCAATTATCTACTTTAACGAGTCCCTTGAGAGCTTTATATTGACACTCAGTGGGGCTCATTAATGCTCTGAGATACTCAAGGTCTTTAAGGTACTTTGGATTTTCATTCCCACACTGAGTGTCTGAGAGGTTTTTGTGCAATCCTGGCCTCCAATTCTCTCCTCCAAGGAGTCCATGAGGAGCCTGTGTTGGGGATGGACCTCAGTGGGACCCATCAATGCCTCGAGACACTTTGAGTGTTTCCTCTGCCTTTGACTCCTGTTAAGGTTTGTGCAATCTCCTCTCAGGCCCTGAGGTTCAAGGGCTCAGCTCCAAATGCACCACGGGGCTCATTAGGATCAAGCGAGTCCTGACAAACCCTGGCTCTGCCTTGATTTCCCTCTGCTCTGGTGCAGTTCATTAGGAAGGTTTCCTACTGCAGTTATGGAGAAATATTTCAAAGAGCTTCTAAGAAGTATGCATTCCTATTTTAACGGGTGTATTTTATTGGTGTTCTCTTTAGAGAAGAGGTGATTGCAGCATTCTGTGACTGATATTGATCCAGGGTCTCTCCTCAGGAGGTCTGGCCTGGTCAGAGAAGCTGTGCCTTGAGGTCTGACCCAGTGTGGACAACCCTGCTCCACATTCTCAACCCCATCCTGTCTCTCCTCACTCACCTGGGACCTGTTTTGCTTGGAGACCTGCACACAGCCAAAGAGGGATTTTCCCTCTCCTTTCTTTTTCTTTGAAGCAATCTAAGATTCCTAGATTTCCCGACTGAAAACAGACACCCTCCTCAAGTGTGTGCCAAGCCCAAGCCACAAATGAGGTTCCCCTTCCCCGAGGCAGAACCATGAAAGAAATGTTTTACACCTTTGGACTCCAAGGTTCCACAAGGCCCTGCTGTGTCACAAAGGCCCCTTGGTTCCAATGGCCCCACAGTGTCACAGGGGTCTCCTTTTTCCTGCAGCACCCAGCACAAACCCCACTGCCAGGGTCAAATGCCTGGGAAGAAGGAGCAAGGGGGGGGGACATTTGGAGTGATGGATTTTGTCTTCCCAGGTCACAGGGATGTGGGGTGGGGCCCTGCTGTCCTGGGGATGGCTGAACACCGGCCTGCCCATGGGAAAGGCTAAAAGACAACAACCTCTGTCCATGGAACTACAACAGCAGAGAGGTCAGGCAGGAGGCTGGGTTTAAAAGGCTCTCACCAGCACAGGAAACATCAATCTAGGACATTTTATTGAAAGCTGACATTTCAGGGCATTCTTTTATACAGAGACGAACTCCAAATAGCAAGTGAAGCAGTTTCAGCTTTCTGTGTGCCCTGAGAACAGCTGGAATCTTTTCAGCAGTGTGAGCTGTTCCATCCCTTGCTTAGGGCGAGGGTCTCGGATCTTTCAGCTCTGCTCTCCTGGGGGGCTTCTCTTCACAGGCTGGCTCTAAAAGCAGAATAAAACAGCGGCGGAAGGCACAGCACAAAGGAAGCACCGGGCTGATCCCTTTACAAAGTGCCCTGGCAGTGACATTTCCCGAGCGATCCTCAGCAGCCCGGGCTGCAAACAAACCCCGCTGGGGCGAGCACAAGATCCGCAGGCAGCGCTGAGCAACAGCTCGAGCCAGCAGGGCCTCGGAGGAGGCGGGGGCGAGCCCCGGGCCGGGTTCCAAAGGGGCTGCGGGGCTGGGGGCGATGGCGCCGAGCGCCCTGCCCGTGTCCCCCTCGGCTCTGCGGCGCCACGGGGACAGAGCCCGGGGCCGGGGCTCGGTCCCTGCTGCCACAAGGGCGCTGCCGAGGGCTCCCCGCCCGCCGGGGCCGGGCCGGCGCTGAGGGAGCGGCGCCGCCATTGCTGCCGCCCTCAGGGGCTCTGAGGGGAGCGCGGCTCCCGCCAGCCCCGCTCGGCTGCGGGGAGAGACAGAGAGAGAGGAGAGAGAGAGAGTAAAGAGAGAGAGAGTAAAGAGAGAGTAAAGAGAGAGAGAGTAAAGAGAGAAAGGGAGAGAGAGTAAAGAGAGAGAGAGGTAAAGGAGAAAGGGAGAGAGAGTAAAGAGAGAGTAAAGAGAGAAAGGGAGAGAGAGTAAAGAGAGAGAGTAAAGAGAGAAAGGGAGAGAGTAAAGAGAGAGAGTAAAGAGAGAAAGGGAGAGAGAGTAAAGAGAGAGTAAAGAGAGAAAGGGAGAGAGTAAAGAGAGAAAGGGAGAGAGTAAAGAGAGAGAATAGAGAGAGAGAGTAAAGGCAGAGAGAATAAAGGCAAACATTGCTGCTAAAGAACGTCCGTGCAGTCCCAAACGCCTTCGCACAGCGGCCCCAGTGTCTGTGCTCGGGGGTGTCACCATCGCCACGGGGCTGCCCCAGGGCAGAAATCCCCTGCGGAGATACCGGGAGCGGCGGTGTGAGAGGGGACGCCAAACACACCGGGTTTAGTCTCTTTGGGATGAAGAAACGTGCTTTTTAATCTCTTTGGGATAGAAAACTACTTGCAATTGAGTTAGTCTCTTGTACATGGCATTCAAAAGGCATAATAAATACTAAAAAGAAATAATGATAAATACCTGTGGTTCAAAAGGCATAAATAAGTAGTGAGGCTTAACATATCTACTGACAAAAGATTTAATAAAAGAAAAACTACTGTAATAAAATCTTTCTTCTGCATTTTCATTGGCGGTTGTTCTTGGGTTTTTAAACTTAAATTTCTTGTTTCCTCTGATCTGCTTTGTTTTGCAACCATTGAAGCTGAAATGAGCAACATCAGGACCAAATCAACAGTTGGATACAAAGCCTCAGAATAAATGTGGAACTAATGGAGGATTCACGTGCTTTAGACGTGTGTGCACAGGTGCGTAAAAGCATCACTCCTTTTCAAGGCTGCATTACAGCACACAAGTGGTAAAATCAGATTTAGTCCTGTTTTCACAGGCTTCCTGTGCATTTTGTCAAGAATCTCAAGTCCAGTGAGTGATAGAAGACAGATCAAGTGTGGTTCTGGACCATCTGTTTTCACTAAGATTTCCAACTCCTTATACTGGTTGGAAGTGCCAGTGTCCATTGTTTGAGCCACCACAGTGGAAAGGAGCAGCACAGCTGAACAGAGAAAGCTACTTTTGCCCTCAGACCAGAGCAAGCAGGAAGGCACATGTGTCTGGTGCGGAGAGAAACAATGGACTCTACACAAGTCAACATGAAGCAGGCAGAAGCCATTTTATTGATGAACTACTGTCCCTAATATACAATTCTTGCTTTCCCTACACGCGATCGTGCATAATTATTATTGGTTAAGGCCTATTTTCACACGCTACTTTATGCTTTATGATTGGCTCTTATATGTGTGTCACCTCGCCATCGTGTATGTCACAACTGTCCTTCAGTTTGCATTTTCTTATCCTTTTCTTCCTTTGCTTGTTCCTCGTTCACATCCTCCCCAATGCTGCTTGTCCCTTTCTCACAACCTTCCATGGATTTTTTCCCCTGTGTACGTGCTTAAGTCCTTTTGTCTTACATGCTCTGGTTCTTCTATTTTATGGCTGGTTCACAATATGTCCATTTTCTAGTAAAAACATGGTTTCCACAGGGATTTATTTCCAGCCTATCTTTCGGGCATCAGCAGCTCCTTCAGAGTTTAAACCTCCCTTTATCAACTGAACACACCCCGACCTGTCCCAAAGGGAAAGCAGGCAGGAAAAGAAGCTCCTCTCCCACAACAGCAAACTCTGTGCTTCCTTAAGTTCCACTTGGAGGATGGAGGTCATGGGCTACTCCTCACTTTGGGAAGGAACCCAACCCAGGGAAATGGCCTGATTTGGGAGCCCAGCAGAGGCAAGTTCTCCAAAAAGAAGGAAAAGATTCTCTAGAAGCAAAAGATTATGGCAACAGTTCTGCAGAAAGAATAAAAAAAAGAAGAAGAACTGAAGCATTTCAAAAAAGCCCCAGACATAAATTCTGCCTCAACATGACAACCCCTAAGTCTCTGGGTGTGTCAGGAAGCTTGTGAATGAACCTGCAAGGCTTGGATACACATCATTTGTGTCCATCCCCAGAGCACAAGCAGCTCCCAACAAGACTCCAAGTGACCAAAGGACAAAGCTTCCCCCTTGACCTCTCCACACCAGCTCTATGGAGGCTCTCTCCATTGCAAGATCTCCTTTGTCAGTCTGCATTGACAAGAGCTGGCTGCAGGAGGGATTTGCATTGGAACTCTCCCCAGATGGGGGGAAAAAAAGAACAGAAGAAATGATTCCTGAGGAAAGAAAAATGCAACGCCCTTTGGGAAGACACCAGCGTGAGTTCGCTACAGCTGCAGGCCATTAATCCCTTGGGAAAGCACCATCCGTCCATGGCACAGCACTTTAGCTTTGATGACAATGCTGACAAAATTGCTGCCCCTTCCTGCTGCTGCTGCCCCAAATCACGAGAAAATGTGCCAACTCTGCCAAAGACAGGCAGAGATGGCAAGAAAAAACCAGCTGTCTGCTGAAAAGGAGGCAAAAAGAATGTTTTCTAATCTTCCCTATTCGTCCTTTCCCTCTGGCAGCGCTGCTGACCCAGGCACGGCATGCAGCGTGGGGACACAGCCCGGCACTGCTCCCAGCCCTCGCCAGGGGCTCCCCTGCCGTGCCGTGCTCGGGCAGCGCCGGGAGCCGCCAAGCCACGCTGTGCCCGCAGCCCCGGCTTGTGGCGCTCGTCCCCGCCGAGTCCGGCCCGCGGCCGCTGCGCTGCAGCCGTTGTGGCGCCGGTGGGCGCCAGGCGCGATGGCGGAGCTGCCGCTGCCCGCCGGGCTCGACGCCCGCACCTTCCCCGCCAAGCTGTGGCGTCTGGCGAGCAGCCCCCGCGTCCGCTCCGTGCGCTGGGACAGCCAGGCCCAGGGGCTGCTCATCGACCGCGCCCTCTTTGAGCAGGAGCTTCTCAGCCGGCCGGCGTCCAGGGGCCGGCCCCGCACACCTTCAGAGCCACGCGGTTCCGCAGCTTCGTGCGCCAGCTGAACCGCTACGGCTTCCGCAAGGTGCCGGGCCGGGGTGGCGCGGCTGTGCCCGGCGATGCCGGGGCCTGGGTCCATTACAGGAACCCTGGTTTCGCCGCGACCGCCCCCACCTCCTGCTGCGCATCCAGCGCCGGAGCGCGGCCAACAAGCACCGGCTGCCGGCCGGGGCGGAGAGGCGCAGGCGCCCGCCCTGCGGCTTCCAGCAGCCCCCCAGGGAGCGGCCGCGGGCGGCGGGGCCGGAGGGGCGCAGGCGCTTCCAGGCGCTCCCTCGGGAGCGGCCGCCGCTGCCGGCCGGGCGCCTGCCAGCGGCTTCCTGCTGCTGCACGGGGAGCGGACGCTGCCGGACGGGCGGAGCTGCGCAGCCGCCGGCCCAGCCGCTTCCAGCAGCCCCGCAGGGAGCGGCCGCTCCTGGCCAGGCGCCCGCCCTGTGGCTTCCACCTCCTCCACAGGGACGGCCGCAGCCGGCCCGGCGGGAGGGGCCCAGCCGCTTCCAGGAGCTCTACGGGGAGCGGCCGCTGCCTGCCAGCGGGAGCTGCTCAGGATCCCGCCCTGCGAGTTCCTCGGGCTCTGCGGGAGCCGCTGCTGCCGCTCGGGCGGCAGGGGCCGAGCCGCTTCCAGCAGCTCTACGGGCTGCAGCCGCCGCCGCCCGAGCTCCCGCCTGCGGCTTCCCGCAGCTCCACACGGAGCGGCCGCCTCCGGCCGGGCGGAAGGTGCTCAGGGGCTGAGGGGATGGAGGGGGCCAGCAGGGAACACAGAAGGGTCTGGGCCTGCGGCTCTGCCGGCCCTTGGAACCAATTCCAGAGCCTCCACTTTTGCCACAGCTGCCCTGAAGACCTTGAGAACATCCAGAGACTGACGAGAACCAGCAGGAAGAAGATGAAGGCCGCCAGCGACAGCAGCGATCGGGGACCTGGTGCTGCCACCCGAGAGCCCGGGTGAGGCCCCAGGGCCTCTGGGCAGGGTGGGTGTGAGGGTGGCGGGGCTTTGGCCGCGGGCACTGCCCGGCTCGGCAGGAGCGGGCCTGCCCGTGCTGGGCCGCTCAGCGCGGCTGCCCCGGGCGGCACAGGGGCTGTCCTTGGGCAAGGCAGCTGTGCCGGCAGGGCCCGGGAGCTGTGCCGGCCGTGCCGGGCTGCCGGGGGCTGTGGGACCGTCCCGCCGGGGCTGCGCTCGCCACAGCCCGGCCCGTCGCCTCGTATTTTTTCTAACCTTCCTGGGGAGGCTCTGAGATTTTCTCTTCCTGATGGAAGTGCAGCTGCTGCCAAGGGAAATGTCCCAATACTGACTCAGTGTTCCCTTTGCTTCCCAGATGTCCCACCTGCTGTCCCCGTCCAGGAGAGCTGCTCTGCACGGGAGGAAGAGACTGAGGGAGAGCCTGGGAGCATCGGCAGCTGCAATCCCTCTGAATAATTTATAAATTTATGTATTATAGAAGTACATGGATGTTTAGATAGGTAGATTGATATTTGTATAAGTATATTTATATTTGTATCTGTATTATATTTTTATATGTCTGTATTTAGGTATATTTTCATTATATATACAGTTGTATAGCTAGATAGTTACATTGATGTAGTTACAGGCATACAGATATTTAGAATAGTATATTGATACTTGTGTATTTGTATCATGGGGGATATCTTTATATATGTATTACATGTACTATATTGAATATATAATTATATTTATGTCTGTTTATTGTTATGATTTCAACGTATACAACTATTTTTAAATATGTATAGAGTTATCTGGTTATATAATTATGTTTTATTTAGTATAGGTGTAGGTTATTTAGATAGGTATATTGGTGTTTTGTACTTGTAATCAGATTGTATGGTTGTAACAATCTGTAATAAATTAGTTTTGTTAAAATGATATTGTATATTAATTGACAGTGTGGTTGTAGCAATTTGTAATTAATTTTTTAACTTATCTTGATTTTTGTGTATTTATGGATCAGACATGCAAGTGTAACAATCTGCAATAAATGGAATTTTTAAACTGAAATAAGCGTTAGTTTGTGTTTTTCGAATCAATGGGATGTAATATGATGCTGTTGGGTGATTTTGGCGGTGAGGGAAGGGACTGAGGGATGATCTCCAGCTGTGCCCAGCAGATCCCCCAGCTGCAGCCAGGCTGGGCAAGGAAACGGCAGCTTTGGGATGGCAGCAGAGCCACACGTTGGGCACTGACTCGCTGCAAAGGCCTGCTGAGAAAATGTGACTCCCCTGAGTGTAAGAGCTGCAACCAGAGCCACCCGGGTAGGAGAAATCATTCACAATGAAAAAAAGAGAAAATGTGGCAAACAGATGTGAGGATACTGTGGGAGTCTGATAAAATGCTCTAAATCACCACTGCCTAGCTATGTCTTCAGCAAAAAGAATTTGTTAAAAATGGAACACGTTCCATAAAAGATAGATTACACTTTCCCCTTCACTTACCTTGCGTGTAAGTGGAAGATGTTTTTATTACTGAGAATTTTTGCCTTCAGCACCTCCCTCCCTCACATTAAATAAAAGATTACGTGCTACAACTTGTCACCATAACTGAAAACAGCTCTGGCCTCGTGACAGCGTTTGCAAAGTCCTCCCTCCTCCTGCCCCCACATGTCACAAACTGAACCATCCTCTTCCTGTCCCAGCTGTGCCTGAGGGAGTGAGGGCTCCAGGAACTCAGGAGGGTGCAGTACCACCACAGGTGGGAAGGTTTTGCAAAGCTTCCTAAGTATCAGTAAACTGGATTTGCCAGTCTTGCCCTGGAATATTGTTCTGCTCATGAATGATCTGCAAGGACGCTGTGCCTCCAGCTCACTCAAGTAAAGTTTGTTTCTTCATGGCTTGAATGGAGGAAAATGAAAATTGTAATTTTTAGAGTGAAATTTGGGGTTTGGTGCAGCTGGGTTTGCTCCACGATTTGCTGTGGAAAGTAGAGTGTAAAAGCTTTAAATTCCCAACAGAAGCTGACTACCGGCCCACAGAGAGACTTGAATGAGGCCCAGGTGTGCTTGCTGCATGCTGGTCCAAGGGAAAAGTTGGGAAAAAATCCCCTTTTATTGCAGATTGAGCCTCTGTGTACTGCTGTCTGAAGGGCTGTCTGTGGCAAAACATGGTAATCCAGCCAGAAACTGTGGATGTGTGAGCTCTGACAGCAACCTGCTTCTCCAGAGCAAGGGACAGGGCCAGCCCGAAAGCCTGAAGGTGTTCTTGTACTGGGGAAGGCCACGCTGTCCTTGTGCAGGGATGGCCTTCAAAGGGCCTCCACACCTTGTGCTGCTGGCTAAGGGCAGCTGCTGGCCTTCCACAAAAACGCTCCTTTTGTCCAGCTCTTTGAAATGTTCCAGCCGCCATCACTTCCTGCTGCTCACAGCAGCCCCTTTCCAGGCAGGAGGAATTTGATGTAGGCAGCCTGACAGCTTAGTGGCAGGAGAAGAAAATACTCATCTGAGTGTTATCAACTCTCTGTCAGAAGCTGCATCCTCAATTCCTTATCTCTTCCAGTTGTCTCAGGCGTGAAGTAGCAGGAAATCACTGGTCTGGAAGGGAAAGTGAAGGAGCAAAGGCAGTAGCTGGTCCCTGGGGCCTTGGGAGCAGTGAGAGCCATCCAAA
>JACSVZ010000031.1:855102-882500 GCA_014706295.1 Lycocorax pyrrhopterus obiensis
GTATTATTGGTTGATAATAATATAATTAACATTTACTATTCAATTAATATTTACTATTAATATAATTAATATTCACTGTTAATATTAGTTCTATTTATTATTAATAAAAGCAGTATTTATATTTATTATTAATAGAATTAATGGTTGATAATATAATAAATACTTACTATTTGAATAATATTTATTATTAATATCATTAATCTTTATGGTTAATATTATTTATATTTGTTATGAATATAAGCAGTATTTATATTTATTAGTAATAGAATTAATGGTTGAAAATAATATAATTAATACTTCCTATTTAATTAATATTAACCATTAATATCATTAATATTACTGTTAATGTGATTTATATTTATTATTAATTTAAGCAGTATTTATATTTATTATTAACAGAATTAATGATTGATAATATAATTAATATTTGCTATTTAATTAATATTTACTACTAATATTATTAATATTTACTGTTAATGTGATTTATATTGATTAGTAATAGGATCAATGCTTATATTTTATATAGAATGATTGGTGTCTTATATAGAATATTTAATTATGCAATAAATAATAATAATTAATGTTATTGATTAGGTTTTATAGATGTAGAAAATAAATAATTGCTTAGAAATATTATGTCTAATTATTATAAGTAATTAGGTGTTAATTATCTATAAATAGATGTAAAATAAATATAATTATGTTTAATCTCTGTAGAATAACCGACATTTAAATACCTTCTATTAAATAGTAATTAATAATTATTAGGTATTAAATATTAATTAATACTATAGAGACAATATAGATTTAATGGATATTTAATTAATAATAATAATTATCTCTAATCTCTAGAGAATAATGGACCTGTAGATGCTGGAGCTTGCTCAAATATTATTACAAGATAATTAGTTATTAATGTTAATTATTAGTTATTAATTATCAGTTATTAGTCATTAATTGTTCGTTATTTGTAGTTAATTATTAGTTATTAACCATTAATTATGGCTCTTTTGCTTTAATGTTAATAATAATTAATACTTAATACTTAATACTTAATAATTATAATTAATAATAATATTGATAATTGTTGATTATTACTTATTACTTATTAATTATTGGTTATGTAAGCACTAATGATTATTAATTAACTATCATTAATAAATTATTATCAAACAAAAAATATTCCCAGATTCCAGGAAATCAAGGAAAATCCTAATTGATTATTAGAAAATTAATCAGAACGCTCCCAATTATTTTTGGGTCCCTTTCCCACAAACAATCCCGGATTTATCCCTTGGATCCCTCTCGCAATCAATCAATTAATTAATTAATTAATTAGGGAATTAATGCACGGAAACGTCGATTCCCGAGGGATTTTCCAGCTCCGCCCTCAGGATTTGCCGGAAATCCCCGGATTTCCTCCCAAACCCGGAAGATTTGGAGGCAAAGCCGAGGTTTTTTTACCCTTCTGGAATTTTTCCGTCTCCTCCTCTGGAAAAAAAAGGAACAAAACTCAGGAAGGGCCGAAAATTGGGGCAAAATCCCCGAGTTTGGGGTCAGCTCGGGGCCGAAACTGAGGGAATTGAGGTCGGGATTAAGGGAAAGAATTTCATTAGTCTGGGCCTAATAATTGATCTAATAAATTATTAAATTAATTACTAAATTATTAAAAGTAACAGGGAAAGAATTTCATTAGTCTGGGCCTAATAATTGACCGAATAAATTATTAATTTAATTAATAAATTATTGAAATTAACAGGGAAAGAATTTCATTAGTCTGGGCCTAATAATTGACCTAATAAATTATTAATTTAATTAATAAATTATTGAAATTAACAGGGAAAGAATTTCATTAGTCTGGGCCTAATAATTGACCTAATAAATTATTAAATTAATTACTAAATTATTAAAATTAATAGGGAAAGAATTTCATTAGTCTGGGCCTAATAATTGATCTAATAAATTATTAAATTAATTACTAAATTATTGAAATTAATAGGGAAAGAATTTCATTAGTCTGGGCCTAATAATTGACCTAATAAATTATTAAATTAATTACTAAATTATTAAAATTAATAGGGAAAGAATTTCATTAGTCTGGGCCTAATAATTGACCTAATAAATTATTAAATTCATTAATAAATTATTAAAATTAACAGGGAAAGAATTTCATTAGTCTGGGCCTAATAATCGATCTAATCAATTATTAAATTAATTACTAAATTATTAAAATTAACAGGGAAAGAATTTCATTAGTCTGGGCCTAATAATTGACCGAATAAATTATTAATTTAATTAATAAATTATTGAAATTAACAGGGAAAGAATTTCATTAGTCTGGGCCTAATAATTGACCTAATAAATTATTAATTTAATTAATAAATTATTGAAATTAACAGGGAAAGAATTTCATTAGTCTGGGCCTAATAATTGACCTAATAAATTATTAAATTAATTACTAAATTATTAAAATTAATAGGGAAAGAATTTCATTAGTCTGGGCCTAATAATTGATCTAATAAATTATTAAATTAATTACTAAATTATTGAAATTAATAGGGAAAGAATTTCATTAGTCTGGGCCTAATAATTGACCTAATAAATTATTAAATTAATTACTAAATTATTAAAATTAATAGGGAAAGAATTTCATTAGTCTGGGCCTAATAATTGACCTAATAAATTATTAAATTCATTAATAAATTATTAAAATTAACAGGGAAAGAATTTCATTAGTCTGGGCCTAATAATCGATCTAATCAATTATTAAATTAATTACTAAATTATTAAAATTAACAGGGAAAGAATTTCATTAGTCTGGGCCTAATAATTGACCGAATAAATTATTAATTTAATTAATAAATTATTGAAATTAACAGGGAAAGAATTTCATTAGTCTGGGCCTAATAATTGACCTAATAATTATTAATTTAATTAATAAATTATTGAAATTAACAGGGAAAGAATTTCATTAGTCTGGGCCTAATAATTGACCTAATAAATTATTAAATTAATTACTAAATTATTAAAATTAATAGGGAAAGAATTTCATTAGTCTGGGCCTAATAATTGATCTAATAAATTATTAAATTAATTACTAAATTATTGAAATTAATAGGGAAAGAATTTCATTAGTCTGGGCCTAATAATTGACCTAATAAATTATTAAATTAATTACTAAATTATTAAATTAATAGGGAAAGAATTTCATTAGTCTGGGCCTAATAATTGACCTAATAAATTATTAAATTCATTAATAAATTATTAAAATTAACAGGGAAAGAATTTCATTAGTCTGGGCCTAATAATTGACCTAATAAATTATTAAATTCATTAATAAATTATTGAAATTAACAGGGAAAGAATTTCATTAGTCTGGGCCTAATAATTGACCTAATAAATTATTAAATTCATTAATAAATTATTAAAATTAACAGGGAAAGAATTTCATTAGTCTGGGCCTAATAATTGACCTAATAAATTATTAAATTAATTACTAAATTATTAAAATTAATAGGGAAAGAATTTCATTAGTCTGGGCCTAATAATTGACCTAATAAATTATTAAATTAATTACTAAATTATTAAAATTAATAGGGAAAGAATTTCATTAGTCTGGGCCTAATAATCGATCTAATAATTATTAATTTAATTAATAAATTATTGAAATTAACAGGGAAAGAATTTCATTAGTCTGGGCCTAATAATTGACCTAATAATTATTAATTTAATTAATAAATTATTGAAATTAACAGGGAAAGAATTTCATTAGTCTGGGCCTAATAATTGACCTAATAAATTATTAAATTAATTACTAAATTATTAAAATTAATAGGGAAAGAATTTCATTAGTCTGGGCCTAATAATTGACCTAATAAATTATTAAATTAATTACTAAATTATTAAAATTAATAGGGAAAGAATTTCATTAGTCTGGGCCTAATAATTGATCTAATAAATTATTAAATTAATTACTAAATTATTGAAATTAATAGGGAAAGAATTTCATTAGTCTGGGCCTAATAATTGACCTAATAAATTATTAAATTAATTACTAAATTATTAAAATTAATAGGGAAAGAATTTCATTAGTCTGGGCCTAATAATTGACCTAATAAATTATTAAATTCATTAATAAATTATTGAAATTAACAGGGAAAGAATTTCATTAGTCTGGGCCTAATAATTGACCTAATAAATTATTAAATTAATTACTAAATTATTAAAATTAATAGGGAAAGAATTTCATTAGTCTGGGCCTAATAATCGATCTAATAAATTATTAATTTAATTAATAAATTATTGAAATTAATAGGGAAAGAATTTCATTAGTCTGGGCCTAATAATTGACCTAATAAATTATTAAATTAATTACTAAATTATTGAAATTAATAGGGAAAGAATTTCATTAGTCTGGGCCTAATAATTGACCTAATAAATTATTAATTTAATTAATAAATTATTGAAATTAACAGGAAAAGAATTTTATTAGTCTGGGCCTAATAATCGATCTAATAAATTATTAAATTCATTAATAAATTATTGAAATTAACAGGGAAAGAATTTCATTAGTCTGGGCTTAATAATCGATCTAATAAATTATTAAATTCATTAATAAATTATTAAAATTAACAGGGAAAGAATTTCATTAGTCTGGGCCTAATAATCGACCTAATAAATTATTAAATTAATTACTAAATTATTAAAATTAACAGGGAAAGAATTTCATTAGTCTGGGCCTAATAATTGACCTAATAAATTATTAATTTAATTAATAAATTATTAAAATTAACAGGGAAAGAATTTCATTAGTCTGGGCCTAATAATTGATCTAATAAAATATTAAATTCATTAATAAATTATTAAAAGTAATCAGGAAAGAATTTCATTCATCTGGGCCTAATAATTAGTCCGAGTCTAATAAATTATTAATATTTATATTAATAAACTAATAAATATTTAGTAAACTAATAAATAACTGATAAATACTTAGTCTCAGTCTAACAAATCATTAGTCCGAGCCTAATAATAAATAATTGGTGTAAGATAATAATTAGGATGAGTCTAATGAGTAATTAGTCTGAGTCTAGTAAATAATTATTCCGAGTCTAATAAATCATTAGAATTAGTCTAATATGTAATTAGCCAAGGTCTAATAATCAGTCTGTCTGATAATTAGTCTAAGTCTAATAAAATTTTAGTCTAATACATAATTAAAATTATTCTAATAAATAGTCTCAGGCCAATAAATAATTAATCTGAATCTAATAAAGAATTGCTGTAAGAGAATAATTACAATGACTCTAGTAGGTAAGTAATTAGTCTGAGTCTAATAATTAGTCCAAGTCTAATAAATTATTCGTCCAGGGCAAATAAATTATTAGAATGGGTCTAATTTGTAATTAGTTGAAGTCTAATAATTAGTCTGTGTGGTAATTAGTCCGAGTCTAATAAATAATTAGAATGAGTCTGATTAATAAATAATCTAAGTCTAATAAATAATTGGTCTGAGCCTAAGAAATAATAATTGGGCTAAGTCTAATAAATAATCAGTCTAAGCCTAATAATTAGTCTAATAAATAATTAATCCAAGTCTAATAAATGAACAGTCTAAGTCTAATAAAGTCTAGGTCTAATAATTAGTCCAAGTCTAATAAACAATTATTCTGAGTCTAATAAATAATGAGTCTAAAAAATAATGAGTCTAATAATAATTGGGCTAAGTCAAATAAATAATTAATTGGGCTAAGTCTAATAGAAAATTAGTCTGAATCTAATAATTAGCCTAAATCTAATAAATAATCCAAGTCTAATAAATAGTTGCCTAAGTCTAACAATTGGTCTGGATCTAACAATTAGTCCAAGTCTAATAAACAATTATTCTGAGTCTAATAAGTAATTAATCAGTCTAATAAATAGCATCAGTCTAATAAATAATTAGAATGAGTCTAATCAATAATTAGTCTAATAAACAATTGGTCTGAGTCTAGCAATTAGTCTGAGTCTAATAATGACTCTAAATTCAATAAACTATTAACCTGAGTCTAATGAATAATTATTCTGAGTCTAATAAATAGTCTAATAAGCAATTAGAATAAATCTAATTAATAACTAGTCTAAGAATAATAAATAATTAGCCTGAGAACTAATTAGTCTAAGTCAAATAATTAGTCCGAGTCTAATAAACAATTATTCTAAGTCTAATAAATAATTAATCAGTCTAATAAATAGCACAAGTCTAATAAATAATCAGAATGAGTATAATCAATAATTATTCTAATAAACAATTGGTTTAAGTCTAATAATTAGTCTGAGTCTAACAATGACTCTAAATTTAATAATCTATTAATCTGAGTCTAATGAATAATTACTCAGAGTCTAATAAATACTCTAATAAACACTTAGAATAAATCTAATTAATAATTAGCCTCAGAATAATAAATAAATAATAAATACTTAATAAATAAATAATAAATAATGAGTCTAAGAACTAATTGGTCTAAGTCGAACTAATTAGTCCAAGTCTAATAAACAATTGGTTTAAATCTAATGAACAATTGGTTTAAGGCTAATAAATAATTAATTAGCAACTAATAAATAATTAATTAGCAGGTAATAAATAATTGATGGCGAGTAAAAAATAATCAATTAGCACTAATTAATGATTAATTAGCAGCTAATAAATAATTAATTAGTGGTCAGTGAATAATTAGTTAGCACTGCTGAATAATTAATTGGCGGTTAATAAATAATTAATAAGCGGTTAATAAATTATTAATTAGCGCTAATGAATAATTAATTGGCACTAATGAATAGTTAATTAGCACTAATGACTAATTAATGCCGGCTCTTACCCAGCTCCTCCTTGAGCTCCTCGATCTCTGTAAGAAATTGGGGTCAGAGGTCACAAATTCCCGATTTCCCCGTTTTTTATGGATCCCGCGGGGATCCCGCAGCTCCCGGGGATTTCCGGGAATTCCGGGGGGAGTTCCGAGGGATTTCCGGGAATTCCGGGGGATTTTCTCCTGGGGATTTCCGGGAATTCCGGGGAATTTCCGGGAATTCTGGGGGATTTCCGGGAATTCTGGGGGATTTCCTCCCCAGGGGCTCCCAGGGATTTCCGGGAATTCCGGGGGGAGTTCCGAGGGATTTCCGGGAATTCCGGGGGATTTTCTCCTGGGGATTTCCGGGAATTCCGGGGAATTTCCGGGAATTCTGGGGGATTTCCTCCCCAGGGGCTCCCAGGGATTTCTGGGAATTCCAGGGGATTTCCTCCCGGGGGCTGCCAGGGATTTCCGGGAATTCCGGGGGATTTTCTCCTGGAGATTTCTGGGAATTCCGGGGGATTTTCTCACGGGGGCTCCCAGGGATTTCCGGGAATTCCGGGGGGAGTTCCGAGGGATTTCCGGGAATTCTGGGGGATTTCCGGGAATTCTGGGGGATTTCCTCCCCAGGGGCTCCCAGGGATTTCCGGGAATTCCGGGGGATTTTCCCACGGGGATTTCCCGGAATTCCAGGGGATTTTCTCCCGGGGGCTCTCAGGGATTTCCGGGAATTCCGGGGGGAGTTCCGAGGGATTTCCGGGAATTCCGGGGGATTTTCTCACGGGGATTTCTGGGAATTCCAGGGGATTTCTGCCCGGGGGCTCCCAGGGATTTCTGGGAATTCCGGGGCAAGTTCCGAGGGATTTCCGGGAATTCTGGGGGATTTCCGGGAATTCCGGGGGGAATTCCGAGGGATTTCTGGGAATTCCAGGGGATTTCCTCCCCAGGGGCTCCCAGGGATTTCCGGGAATTCCGGGGGGAATTCCGAGGGATTTCTGGGAATTCCAGGGGATTTCCTCCCCAGGGGCTCCCAGGGATTTCCGGGAATTCCGGGGGGAATTCCGAGGGATTTCTGGGAATTCCGGGGGAATTCCATGGGAATTCTGGAGGATTTCCTCCCCAGGGGCTCCCAGGGATTTCTGGGAATTCCAGGGGATTTCCTCCCCGGGGGCTGCCAGGGATTTCCGGGAATTCCGGGGGATTTTCTCCTGGAGATTTCTGGGAATTCCGGGGGATTTTCTCACGGGGATTTCTGGGAATTCCAGGGGATTTTCTCCCGGGGGCTCCCAGGGATTTCCGGGAATTCCGGGGGGAGTTCCGAGGGATTTCGGGGAATTCCGGAGGATTTTCTCCCGGAGGCTCCAAGGGATTTCCCGGAATTCCGGGGGATTTTGTCACGGGGATTTCCCGGAATTCCGGGGGATTTCCGCCCGGGGCCTCCAAGGGATTTCCGGGAATTCCAGGGGATTTTCCCACGGGGATTTCCCAGAATTCCGGGGGATTTCCTCCCAGGGGTTCCCAGGGATTTCCGGGAATTCCGAGGGATTTTGGGGTTTCCATGGACGGAAATTCCCGGGAAATTCCGTTTTTGCCACTCACCCTCCTGGATCTGCTGCTGCTGCTTCCCTGGGAACGGGAGGGAAACGGGAATTACCCAGAATCCCCCAGCGCCGGAAATCCCGGAAAAGGCGAATTTTGGTCCCTTTCGTTGATTTTGTAAAATTTAATTTGGTTTCGTTTCATTTAATTTGATTTAATTAAATTTAGTTTAATTGAATGTGATTTAATTTTGTTTAATTTAATTTAATTAAATTAAATTTAATTGAATTTAATTTAATTTCACATGGTTAATTTAATTTAATTAAATTTAGTTTAATTGAATGTGATTTAATTTCATTTAATTTAGTTAAATTAAATGAAATTAAATTGAATTGAATTGAATTTAACATGGTTAATTTGATTTAATTTAATTTGGTTTAATTTAATGTGATTTAATTTTGTTTAATTTCATTCAATTAAATTAAATTACATTAAATTGAATTTAACATGGTTCATTTACTTTAATTTAGTTTAATTTAGTTTAACTGAATTAAATTAAATTTAGTTTAATTTAATGTAATGTAGTTAATTTAATTTAATTTAATTTAATGTGATTTAATTTAGTTTAATTTAGTTTAATTTCATTCAATTAAATTAAATTTAATTTAATTTAATTTAACATGGTTCATTTAATTTAATTTAGTTTAATTTAGTTTAACTGAATTAAATTAAATTTAGTTTAATTTAATGTAATGTAGTTAATTTAATTTCATTTAATGTGATTTAATTTAGTTTAATTTAGTTTAATTTAATTCAATTTAATTTAATTTAATTTAGCTAATTTATTGTAATTCAATTTAATGTGATTTCATTTAGTTTATTTTGGTTAATTTAATTTAATTTATTTTAATTTAATTTAATGTAACTTAATTTAGTTTATTTTGGTTAATTTAATTCAATTTGATTTAATTTAATTTTGTTGATTTATTTTAATTTAATTTAATGTAATTTAATTTAATGTAGTTTAATTTAATTGAGTTTAATTTTATTTTATTTTATTTCATTTCATTTCATTTTCTAGAGGATTTCTTTCTTCCTTCCTTTCTTTCTTTCTTTTTCTATTTTTTATTTTTATTGACATTTTCTTTTTATTTCCCCGATTTATTTCGGTTTTATTCGCCTTCTTTGGTGTTTTAGGGACTCAAATTTTGATTTGCCTTCCTTCTTTGTGTTGAGTTTATTGATTTTCTATTGATTTTCTATTGATTTTATATCGATTTTATATCGATTTTAGATTGATTTTAGATTGATTTTAGATTGATTTTAGATTGATTTTTTCTTTGATTTGTTTTAATTTTTAATTAATTTTATTTCCTATTTTTGTTTCGTTTTTATTTATTTCAATTTCAAAATCCCGGCCCCAATCCCGGCCCAATCCCGGCCCAAATCCTGGCTTTTCCCAATCCCAGTTTTTCCCAATCCCAGCCCCAATCCTGCCCAAATTCCAGCCCCAATCCTGGTTTTTCCCAATCCCGGCCCAAATCCCAGCCCAAATCCCGTCTTTTTCCAATCCCAGCCCCAGTCCCAGGCCAAATCCCAGTTTTTCCAAATCCCAACCTCAATCCCGACCCCAATCCCGGTCCCAATCCCGACCCCAATCCCAGTTTTCCTCCCTCCCAATCCCAGTTTTCCTTCCCTCCCAATCCCAGTTTTCCCAACCCCGGTTTTTCCCAATCCCGGCCCCAGTCCCATCTTTTCCCAATCCTGGCCCAATCCCGGCTCTTCCCAATCCCGGCTCTTCCCAATCCCGGCTTTTCCCAATCCCGGCTTTTCCCAGCCCCGGCTTTTCCCAGCCCCAATCCCAGTTTTTCCCAATCCCAGTTTTTCCCAATCCCATTTTTCCCAATCCCATTTTCCCAATCCCATTTTTCCCCAAGCCCAGTTTTTCCCAATCCCGGTTTTTCCCAATCCCGGTTTTTCCCAATCCCATTTTTTCCCAATCCCATTTTTCCCAATCCCATTTTTCCCAATCCCATTTTCCCAATCCCATTTTTCCCCAACCCCAGTTTTTCCCAATCCCATTTTTCCCAATCCCGGTTTTTCCCAATCCCATTTTTCCCCAATCCCATTTCCCAGCCCCGCCTTTTCCCAATCCCATTTTTCCCCAATCCCATTTTCCCCAATCCCATTTTTTCCCAATCCCATTTTTCCCAGCCCCGCCTTTTCCCCAATCCCATTTTCCCCAATCCCAGTTTTCCCCAATCCCATTTTTCCCCAATCCCATTTTTCCCAATCCCATTTTCCCCAATCCCGTTTTTCCCAATCCCATTTTCCCCAATCCCATTTATTCCCAATCCCATTTATTCCCAATCCCATTTTCCCCAATCCCGGTTTTTCCCAATCCCATTTCCCCAATCCCATTTTCCCCAATCCCATTTCCCCAATCCCAGTTTCCCCAATCCCATTTCCCCAATCCCATTTTTCCCAATCCCATTTCCCCAATCCCGGTTTTTCCCAATCCCATTTCCCCAATCCCATTTATTCCCAATCCCATTTATTCCCAATCCCATTTTCCCCAATCCCGGTTTTTCCCAATCCCATTTCCCAATCCCATTTTCCCCAATCCCATTTTCCCCAATCCCATTTTCCCCAATCCCATTTATTCCCAATCCCATTTTTCCCAATCCCATTTATTCCCAATCCCATTTATTCCCAATCCCATTTTTCCCAATCCCATTTTTCCCAATCCCATTTTTCCCAATCCCATTTTTCCCAATCCAATTTATTCCCAATCCCATTTTTCCCAGCCCCGCCTTTTCCCCAATCCTGGCTTTTCCCAATCCCATTTTTCCCAATCCCATTTTTCCCAATCCCATTTTTCCCAATCCCATTTATTCCCAATCCCATCTTTCCGCAATCCCAGCCCTTCCCAATCCCATTTTTCCCAATCCCATTTTTCCCAGCCCCGCCTTTTCCCCAATCCCATTTTCCCCAATCCCATTTCCCCAATCCCAGTTTCCCCAATCCCATTTATTCCCAATCCCATTTATTCCCAATCCCATTTTTCCCAATCCCATTTTTCCCAATCCCATTTATTCCCAATCCCATTTTTCCCAATCCCATTTATTCCCAATCCCATTTTCCCCAATCCCGCCTTTCCCCAATCCCATTTTTCCCAATCCCATTTATTCCCAATCCCATTTATTCCCAATCCCATTTTCCCCAATCCTGGTTTTTCCCAATCCCATTTTCCCCAATCCCATTTTTCCCAATCCCATTTATTCCCAATCCCATTTATTCCCAATCCCATTTCCCCAATCCCATTTCCCCAATCCCATTTCCCCAATCCCATTTCCCCAATCCCATTTTTCCCAATCCCATTTATTCCCAATCCCATTTATTCCCAATCCCATTTTCCCCAATCCCATTTATTCCCAATCCCATTTTCCCAATCCCATTTTCCCCAATCCCATTTTCCCCAATCCCGTTTTTCCCAATCCCATTTTTCCCAATCCCGTTTTTCCCAATCCCATTTATTCCCAATCCCATTTATTCCCAATCCCATTTATTCCCAATCCCATTTTCCCCAATCCCATTTATTCCCAATCCCATTTATTCCCAATCCCATTTTCCCCAATCCCATTTCCCCAATCCCGTTTTTCCCAATCCCATTTATTCCCAATCCCGTTTTTCCCAATCCCATTTATTCCCAATCCCATTTATTCCCAATCCCATTTATTCCCAATCCCGTTTTTCCCAATCCCATTTATTCCCAATCCCATTTTTCCCAGCCCCATTTATTCCCAATCCCATTTCCCCAATCCCATTTATTCCCAATCCCATTTCCCCAATCCCAGTTTCCCCAATCCCAGCTTTCCCCAATCCCATTTATTACCAATCCCATTTTTCCCAGCCCCATTTATTCCCAATCCCATTTCCCCAATCCCATTTCCCCAATCCCATTTATTCCCAATCCCATTTCCCCAATCCCGTTTTTCCCAATCCCATTTTTCCCAGCCCCGCCTCTTCCCGGGCGAACGGAGCCGCTCTCGGAGTCTCCCGTTCCCGAGTTCCACTCACGCTCCTGAGCCAGGACCTGCCGGTTCCCTGCGGGAAAACAGCGAGAGCGAGCAGGCAATTAACGGGTAATTAACGGGTAATTAACGGGTAATTATCGGGTAATTAACGGGTAATTAACGGGTAATTAACGGGTAATTAACGGGTAATTAACGGGTAATTAACGGTTCATTAACGGGTAATTAACGGTTCATTAACGGTTCATTTACGGTTCATTAACGGTTCATTAACGGATCATTAACGGTTCATTAACGGATCATTAACGGATCATTAACGGATAATTAATGGTTAGTTAACGGATAGTTAACGGTTAATTAACGGTTAATTAACGGATAATTAACGGTTCATTAACTGATAATTAACGAATAATTAACGGTTAATTAACGGATAATTAATGGTTAATTAATGGTTAATTGACAGTTAATCAATGGATAATTAACTCTTAATTAACAGATAATTAAAGGATAATTAATTGTTAAATAACGGTTAATTAATGGATAATTAACGGATAATTAACGGATAATTAACGGTTAATTAACGGATAATTAACTGATAATTAACGAATAATTAACGGATAATTAATGGTTAATTAACAGTTAATCAATGGATCATTAACTCTTAATTAACAGATAATTAAAGGATAATTAATTGTTAAATAACGGTTAATTAATGGATAATTAACCGATAATTAACGGAAAATTAACGGATAATTAATGGTTAATTAACGGATAATTAACGGATAATTAATGGTTAATTAATGGTTAATTAACAGTTAATCAATGGATCACTAACTCTTAACTAACAGATAATTAAAGGATAATTAATTCTTAAAGAATGGTTAATTAACGGATCACTAACTCTTAACTAACAGATAATTAAAGGATAATCAATTTTAAAATAACGGTTAATTAATGGATCATTAATGGATAATTAATGGTTAATTAATCGTTAATCAGTGGTTCATTAATGGTTAATTAATGAATAATAAATGGTTGATTAATGGATAATTAACAGTTAATTAATGGATAATTAACAGTTAATTAATGGTAAATTAATGGTTAATTGATGGTCGATTAATGGTCAAATAATGGTTAATTAACAGTTGATTAATGGTGAAATAATGGTGAATTGACAGCTAATTAATGGATAATTAATCGTTAATTGACAGTTAATTAGTGGTCAATTGAAGGTTAATTAATGGGTAATTAATGGGTAATTAATAGGTCATTAACAGATAATTAGCAGACACACAATGGTTAATTAATGGATAACAACGGTTAATTAACGGTTAATTAGAGGTTAATTAACGGTCATTTCCTAACGAAGCTGTGCCGGGTGAGGTTCGGGCCGGGCTCGGCTCCGTCCCCGGGATTTGGGGTTGGATCAACTTTGGATTTCCCGAGAAATCACGGGAATTATGGGAAAAAGGGAAAAACGGGAAGAGGGGTCGGAATGGCGGGAATGGCGGGAATGGCGGGAATGGCGGGGGTTCTGGGAATGGCGGGGGTTGTGGGAACTCTGGGAATTGCAGGAGTTGCGGGAATGGCAGGAATTATTGCGGGAATTATTGCGGGAATTGCAGGAATTGCAGGAGTTGCGGGAATTCTGGGAATTGTGAGAATGGCGGGAATTCTGGGAATTGTGGGAATTGCGAGAGTTGCGGGAATTATTGCGGGAATTATTGTGGGAATTGGGGGAATTCCGGGAATTCTGGGAATTGCGGGAATGGCGGGAATTCTGGGAATGGCAGCAATGGTGGGAATTGTGGGAGTTGTGGGAATTGCGGGAATTACTGTGGGAATTGCAGGAATTGCTGGAATTGCGGGAATGGTGGGAATTATTGCAGGAATTATTGCAGGAATTGTTGCGGGAGTTCTGGGAGTTGTGGGAATTGCGGGAATTTTTGCGGGAATTGCGGGAATGGCGGGAATTAATTGTGGGAATTGTGGGAATTGCGGGATTTGCGGGAATTGCGGGAATTGTGGGAATTCCGGGAATCGCGGGAATCGTGGGAATGGCGGGAATTGCGGGAATCGCGGGAATTATTGCGGGAATGGCGGGAATTCTGGGAGTTGCGGGAATTCTGGGATTGGCGGGAATGGCGGGAACAGCGGGAATTATTGCAGGAATTGCGGGAATCGCGGGTATTGCGGGAATTGGGGGAATTCTGGGAATTCTGGGAATGGCGGGAATGGTGGGAATTGGGGGAATTGCAGGAATGGCGGGAATCGTGGGAATTGTGGGGATTGTGGGAATTGCAGGAATCAAGGGAATCACGGGAATTGTGGGAATGGCAGGAATAGCGGGAATTGCAGGAATTCCGGGAATGGCGGGAATCCCTGCGGGAATCCCGGGAATTGGGACTCACGGCGCAGTTTGTAAGCGGCCGCCAGCACCAGGGCGACGCCGAGGGCGAGGAGCAGCAGGAACGCCGGGAGCCAGGGGGACGTGGCCGGGAAGAAAACGTCTGGAAAAGGAATCCCGGGAATCCCGGGAATCCCAGCTCGCCCCGAGAACCCCGGAACGGCCGCGCCCGGAGCGACCCCGACCCGGAACCTCCCGCGGGCTGGGAATTCTGCAGCGGGAAACGCCCGGAGCCGCCCGGATCCCGACAGCGGCGGGAGCGGCTCAGGGGGAATTCCAACCCCAAACTGGGAGTTTCCTGTCCCAAACTGGGAATTTCTCACCCCAAACTGGGAATTCCAGCCCCAATCTGGGAATTCCAGCCCTAAACTGGGAATTCCAGCCCCAAACTGGGAATTTCCCACCCCCAAACCAGGAATTCCAGCCCCAAACTGGGAATTCCAACCCCAAACTGGGAATTCCAGCCCTAAACTGGGAATTCCAACCCCAAACTGGGAATTCCAGCCCCAAACTGGGAATTTCCCACCCCCAAACCAGGAATTCCAGCCCCAAACTGGGAATTCCAACCCCAAACTGGGAATTCCATCCCAAACTGGGAATTTCCCAGCCCCAAACTGGGAATTCCAGCCCCAAACTGGGAATTTCACCCCAAACTGGGAATTCCAGCCCCAAACTGGGAATTTCCCACCCCCAAACCAGGAATTCCAGCCCCAAACTGGGAATTCCAGCCCCAAACTGGGAATTCCAACCC
Organism: Lycocorax pyrrhopterus obiensis; assembly: GCA_014706295.1. Lineage (NCBI taxonomy): Eukaryota > Metazoa > Chordata > Aves > Passeriformes > Paradisaeidae > Lycocorax > Lycocorax pyrrhopterus. The sequence goes on from JACSVZ010000031.1 coordinate 870,658, forward strand.
TAAACTGGGAATTCCAGCCCCAAACTGGGAATTCCAGCACCAAACTGGGAATTTCCTGTCCCAAACTGGGAATTCCAACCCCAAACTGGGAATTCCACCCCAAACTGGGAATTCCCCATCCCAAACTGGGAATTCCAACCCCAAACCGGGAATCTCCTGTCCCAAACTGGGAATTCCATCCCCAAAACGGGAATTTCCCATCCCAGATGGTGAATTCCATCCCCAAACTGGGAATTCCCCATCTCCAGACTGGGAATTCCATTCCTAAACTGGGAATTTCCTGTCCCTAAACTGGGAATTCCATCCCTAAACTGGGAATTTTCCCATCCAGAGACTGGGAATTCCATCCCCAAATTGGGAATTCACCATCCCCAGACTGGGAAATTCCATTCCTAAACTGGGAATTTCCTGTCCCAAACTGAGAATTCCAACCCAAACTGGGAATTCCCCATCCCAAACTGGGAATTCCAACCCCAGACTGGGAATTTCCCACCCCCAAACCAGGAATTCCAACCCCAAACTGGGAATTCCATCCCAAACTGGGAATTTCCCAGCCCCAAACTGGGAATTCCAGCCCCAAACTGGGAATTCCAACCCTAAACTGGGAATTCCAGCCCCAAACTGGGAATTCCAGCACCAAACTGGGAATTCCAACCCCAGACTGGGAATTTCCCACCCCCAAACCGGGAATTCCAACCCCAGACTGGGAATTCCATCCCAAACTGGGAATTCCCCATCCCTAAACTGGGAATTCCATCCCAAACTGGGAATTCCAACCCCAAACTGGGAATTCCATCCCAAACTGGGAATTTCCTGTCCCAAACTGGGAATTCCAGCCCCAAACTGGGAATTCCACCCCAAACTGGGAATTCCCCATCCCAAACTGGGAATTCCAACCCCAAACCGGGAATTTCCTGTCCCAAACTGGGAATTCCATCCCCAAAACGGGAATTTCCCATCCCAGATGGTGAATTCCATCCCCAAACTGGGAATTCCCCATCCCCAGACTGGGAATTCCATTCCTAAACTGGGAATTTCCTGTCCCAAACTGGGAATTCCATCCCTAAACTGGGAATTTCCCATCCAGAGACTGGGAATTCCATCCCCAAATTGGGAATTCACCATCCCCAGACTGGGAAATTCCATTCCTAAACTGGGAATTTCCTGTCCCAAACTGAGAATTCCAACCCAAACTGGGAATTCCCCATCCCAAACTGGGAATTCCAACCCCAGACTGGGAATTTCCCACCCCCAAACCAGGAATTCCAACCCCAAACTGGGAATTCCATCCCAAACTGGGAATTTCCCACTCCCAAATTGGGAATTCCAGCACCAAACTGGGAATTCCATCCCCAAAATGGGAATTTCCTGTCCTAAACTGGGAATTTCCATCCCAAACCGGGAACTTCCCACCCCCAAACTGGGAATTCCATCCCTAAACTGGGAATTTCCCATCCCAAACTGGGAATTCCATCCCTAAACTGGGAATTTCCCATCCAGAGACTGGGAGTTCCAACCCCAAACCGGGAATTTCCCATCCCCAAACTGGGAATTTCCTGTCCCAGACTGGGAATTTCCCATCCCAAACTGGGAGTTCCAACCCCAAAATGGGAATTTCCCACCCCCAAACTGGGAATTCCAACCCCCAAACTGGGAATTTCCTGTTCCAAACTGGGAATTCCAACCCCAGACTGGGAATTCCCCATCCCCAGACTGGGAATTTCCTGTCCCAAACTGGGAATTCCATCCCAAACTGGGAATTCCCCATCCCCAAACTGGGAATTCCATCCCCAGACTGGGAATTTCCCATCCCCAAACTGTGAATTCCATTCCTAAACTGGGAATTTCCCACCCCAAACTGGGAATTCCAACCCCCAAACTGGGAATTCCCCCATCCCAAACTGGGAATTCCATCCCCAAACCAAGAATCCCATCCCCAACCGGGAATTTCCCACCCTCAAACTGGGAATTCCCCCCATCCCAAACCGGGAATTCCGACCCCAAACTGGGAATTCCATCCCTAAACCGGGAATTCCACCCCCAGACTCCATCCCGAGCCCATGGAAAACCATCCCGGCCAATCCAGGCCCTTCCAGCAGCTCCAACTCCACGAAAACTCCCGGCGAACTTCCAAACCCGACTCGTTATCCCAGGAAAACCCCGGAGAACCGGGAGCCGCTCCCGTTTTCCTCACCGGCGATGACGACGGAAGACTCGGAGGCCGTGCGGAGCCGGGGGTCGAGGAGCCGGCAGGACGCGGCGTTCCCGGCTCCCGGCTGGAGCAGCAGGGAGCTGCCGGCGTTCCCGGCGTCCGTGGGCTCCGGAATTCCCGACAGGTTCTCGCCCTTCCCGCCCGCCCACAGCACGAGGACGTCGGAGAAGGGGCGCTCCGAGAGGCACCGCAGGCGGATCCCGTCCCGCTCCGGCCCCTCCAGCACCAGCAGAGGCTCGTGGACGTTCCCTGCGGAGCACAGGGACGGGAAAATCCCGGAGTTCCCGCTCCGAGGCGGCCGGAATTGCTGGGGTTCGATATTCCGGGATTGTTTGGGATCACCGTTCCGGGATTGTTTGGGATCAATATCCCGGGATTGCTGGGGTGCGACAGGCCGGGATTGTTTGGGATCAATATCCTGGGATTGTTGGGTTCAATATCCCGGGATTGTTTGGGATCAATATTCCAGAATTGCTGGGGTTCGATATTCTGGGATTGTTTGGGATCAATATCCCAGAATTGTTTGGGATCAATATCCCGGAATTGCTGGGGTGCGACAGGCCGGGATTGTTTGGGATCAACATTCCGGAATTGTTTGGGATCAATATCCCGGGATTGTTGGGGTTCAATATCCCGGGATTGTTTGGGATCAATATTCCAGAATTGTTGGGGTTCAATATTCCGGAATTGTTTGGGATCAACATTCCGGGATTGTTTGGGATCAATATCCCGGAATTCCTGCGGTGCGACAGGCCGGGATTGTTTGGGATCAATATCCCGGAATTCCTGCGGTGCGACAGGCCGGGATTGTTTGGGATTAACATTCCGGGATTGTTTAGGATCAATATCCCGGAATTGTTTGGGATCAATATCCCAGAATTGCTGGGGTGCGACAGGCTGGGATTGTTTGGGATCAATATCCCGGAATTGCTGGGGTTCAATATTCCGGAATTGTTGGGGTTCAATATTCCGGGATTGTTTGGGATAAATATTCCAGAATTGCTGGGGTGCGACAGGCCGGGATTGTTGGGGTTCGATATCCCGGAATTATTTGGGATCAATATTCCGGGATTGTTTGGGATCAACATTCCGGGATTGTTTGGGATCAATATCCCGGGATTGTTTGGGATCAACATTCCGGGATTGTTTGGGATCAATATCCCAGGATTGTTTGGGATCAATATTCCAGAATTGCTGGGGTTCAATATTCTGGGATTGTTTGGGATCAATATCCCGGAATTGTTTGGGATAAATATTCCAGAATTGCTGGGTTCAATATTCCAGAATTGTTTGGGATAAATATTCCGGAAATATTTGGGATCAATATTACGGAATTGCTGCGGTGCAAGTCTGGAATTGTTGGATTCAATATTCCTGGATTGTTGGGTTCAATATTCTGGGACTGTTTGGGATCAATATCCCGGGATTGTTTGGGATCAACATTCCAGGATTATTTGGGATCAATATCCCAGAATTGCTGCGGTGCGACAGGCCGGGATTGCTGGGGTTCAATATTCTGGGATTGTTTGGGATAAATATCCCGGAATTGCTGGGGTTCGATATTCTGGGATTGTTTGGGATCAATATCCCGGGATTGTTTGGGATTAACATTCCGGGATTGTTGAGTTCAATATTCCGGAATTGTTTCGGATCAATATCCCGGAATTTCTGCGGTGCAAGTCTGGAATTGTTGGGTTCAATATTCCAGGATTGTTGGGTTCAATATTCTGGAATTGTTTGGGATCAATATCCCGGAATTGTTTGGGATCAATATCCCAGAATTGCTGGGGTGCAATAGGCTGGAATTGTTGGGGTTCGATATCCCGGAATTATTTGGGATCAATATTCCGGAATTGTTTGGGATTAACATTCCGGGATTGTTGGGTTCAATATTCCGGAATTGTTTGGGATCGATATCCCGGAATTGCTGGGGTTCAATATCCTGGAATTGTTGGTGTTCAATATCCCGAAATTATTTGGGATCAATATCCCGGAATTGCTGCGGTGCAACAGTCCGGAATTGTTTGGGATCAATATCCCGGGATTATTTGGGATCAATATTCCGGAATTGTTTGGGTTCAATATTCCGGAATTGTTTGGGATAAATATCCTGGAATTATTTGGGTTCAATATTCCCAAATTATTTGGGATAAATATCCCAGAATTATTTGGGATCAATATTCCCAGAATTTTTTGGGATCAATATCCCGGAATTGTTTGGGTTCAATATTCCAGAATTTTCTGGGTTTAATATTCCCAGAATTCTCTGGGTTCGATATCCTGGAATTCTTTGGGTTCAATATTCCTGGAATTTTCTGGGTTCAACATTCCCAAATGCTTTGGGTTCAACATTCCTGGAATTTTGGGTTCAATATTGCTGGAATTTTCTGGGTTCAATACTCCGGAATTTTCTGGGTTCAATATCCCGGAATCCTTCAGGTTCCGCATTCCCGGTGCCCGTGGGATCGGACGATCCCAAAGTTCCTTTCCTGTCCGAGCCATTCCCGGATCCCACGAACTCACCGGCAGCGGGACGGAGCGCGGAGAGCGCCAGGAGCAGCAGCGGAATTCCCGATCCCGATCCCATTCCCGATCCCATTCCCATTCCTGGTCCCGTTCCCGATCCCGGTCCCATTCCTGATCCCATTCCCGGTCCCGATCCCGGTCCCGTTCCTGCGGGAAAGGGGGAATTCCCGGGGTGAGGGCGGAATCCGGGATCGGGGTTCGGCTCCCTGGGATTGGGGTTGGGAATTCCTTGGGAATCTCTCGAGGTCGGAGGTGATGGGAAAAGGGGGAGAGGGCGGGAAAAGTGGGAATGGGATGGGAAGGGGAGGGGGGAAAAGGGAAAAGAGGGAAAAAAGGAAAGGAGAAAGGGGGGAAAGGGGGAAAGGGGGGAAAAGGAAAATGGAAGGGGAAAGGAAAAGGGAAAAGGGGAAAAAAGAATGGGAAAAAGGGGGGAAGGGAAAAAGGGAAAAGCAAAAAAGGGAAAGGGGAAAAGGGAAAAGAGGGGAAAGGGGGGAAGGGGAAAAGGGAAACTGGGAAAAGGGGAATGGGAGAAAAGGGAAAAGGTGGGAAGGGAAAAAGAAAGGGGAAAGGGGAAAAGGGGGGAAAGGAAGGAAAAAAGGCGGAAAAGGGGAAAAGGGGAAAAAGGGGGAAAAAGGAAAGAGGAAAAAAGGGAAAAGGGGAAAAAAGGGAAAAGGGGAAAAAAGGGAAAAGGGGAAAAGGGAAAAAGGGAAGGAAGGGGGAATGGGAGAAAAGGGAAAAAGGGAAAAGGGAAAAGAGGGGAAAAACAGGAAAAAGAAAGGGGGAAAAGGGGAAAGGGAAAAGGTTGGAAGGGAAAGGAAAAGGGAAAAAAGGGATGGGGGAAAGGAAGGGAAAAGGGCGGGAAGGGGAAAAAGGGAAAACAGGGGAAAAGGGCTCGGGAAAGGGAGAAAAGGGAAATGGGGAAAAGGGGGGAGAAAGGGGAAAAAGGGGGGGGAAAAGGAAAGGGGGGGAAAAGGGGGGGAAGGAAAAAAGGGAAAACGGGGGGAAAGGGGGAAAAAAGGGAGAAAAAAAGGAGGAAAGGGGGAAGGGAAGGGAAGGGAAGGGAAGGGAAGGGAAAATGGGGGAAGGGAAGGGAAGGAAGGGAAGGGAAGGGAAGGGAAGGGAAGGGAAGGGAAGGGAAGGGAAGGGAAGGGAAGGGAAGGGAAGGGAAGGGAAGGGAAGGGAAGGGAAGGGAAGGATCCGGGGATGGATCCAGGGAAGGGATCCAGGGAAGGGAAGGATCCAGGGAAAGGATCCAGGGAAGGATCCAGGGAAGGATCCAGGGAAAGGATCCAGGGAAGGGATCCAAGGAAAGGATCCAGGGAAGGGAAGGATCCAGGGAAAGGATCCAGGGATGGATCCAGGGAAGGATCCAGGGATGGATCCATGGAACCTCCGGAGCTCCGGATTTCTCACTGGATCCAAACCCGAAATCCCCAAATCCAAGAAATTCCCTGGGAAAGCAGCCGGATCCCCCGGAAGGAGGGGAGCACCCACCTGATTCCCGAAAATCCGACGGGATTCCCAAAAATCCGCCGGGATTCCCAAAAATCGGCCGGGATTCCCAAAAATCCGCCGGGATCCAGGGAAACGCTCCCGGCCGGAGCCGCTCTGGGAACCTTTGGACCCGGAATTCCAGGCCTGGAACGTTCCCGGATTTTCCAAAGGTCACCCGGGAGCTCCCGGCAGGAGATAAAAGCGGGAGCGGCCTCGGATTTGCAGGATCGGCCTCAAAATCCTGCGGGATCGGGAAAAAGGAGCGTTGGATCCCTTTGGAATTTTCCGGGATTCCACGGAAAATCGGCCCCGCGGAATCCGGGAACGAGCGAGGGCGGGAAGGAGGAATTTTGGGGGGGGAAAATGTGGAATTTTTGTCCTCCCGATCCCGGCTCCGACGGCAGGAAAAGGGAATTCCATGGAAAAGGGAATTCCATGGGAGAGAGAATTCCATGGGAGAGGGAATTCCATGGGAGAGGGAATTCCATGGGAAAGGGAATTCCATGAAAAATGAATTCCATGGGAAAGGGAATTCCATGGGAGAGAGAATTCCATGGGAGAGGGAATTCCATGGAAAAGGGAATTCCATGGGAGAGAGAATTCCATGGAAAGGGAATTCCATGAAAAGGGAATTCCATGGGAGAGAGAATTCCATGGGAAAGGGAATTCCATGAAAAATGAATTCCATGGGAAAGGGAATTCCATGGGAGAGAGAATTCCATGGGAGAGGGAATTCCATGAAAAGGGAATTCCATGGAAAGGGAATTCCATGGAGAGGGAATTCCATGGGAAAGCTTTTCCAGCGGATTCCCCATCCCGGGAAGAGCCCGCGAAGCTCCGGAGGCGGAAATTTGGGATTGGGGTGGGAGCGGGGGGGGGCCAAAGGGATTTTCCAGGATTCCAGGAATTCCGGGAATTCCGGGATCCGGAGCCTCCCGGGGTTTGGTATCGGAGGATTAAATTGGGAATGAATTAATTAAAAAATTATTCATCCATTATTAAATATTAAATATTAATACTAAATATCAATTAATAATAAATTATTAATTCTCAATTATCGATTATTAATCATTAATTACACACGAATCACTTCCATAATAAGTAATAATTAATTGTTATTTTATTAGTAATTGATAATTATTTTATTAATTAACGTGTTAATTAGTGATTAATAAACAAGCACATTAATAGGTCATTAGCCGGCGAGCAATATTTTATTAATGATGATCTCGACGGATTAATTAATGACTGGGGCGTTAATTATTGATATCAATAATAAACAAGTAAAAAAATGGATACGTCGATCAATAGCTGGGAATAATTAGTGATTGTTAATGATATTGTCGATATTAATCAATTAATAATAAATTATTAATTCTCAATTATCGATTATTAATCATTAATTATACACGAATCACTTCCATAATAAGTCATCATTAATTGTTATTTTATTAATAATTAATAATTATTTTACTAATTAAGGTGTTAATTAGCGATTAATAAACAAGCACATTAATAGGTCATTAGCCGGCGCGCAATATTTTATTAATGATGATATCGATGGATTAATTAATGAATGGGGCCTTAATTATTGATATCAATAATAAACAAGTAAACAAATAATTAGTGTTTATTAATGATATTCTTGATATTAATCAATTAACAATAAATTATTAATTCTCAATTATCAATTATTAATCATTAATTACACAAGAATCAATTCTATAATAAGTCATCATTAATTACTATTTTATTAATAATTAATAATTATTTTACTAATTAACGTGTTAATTAGTGATTAATAAACAAGCACATTAATAGGTCATTAGCTGGCGAGCAATATTTTATTAATGATGATATTAAGGGATTAATTAATGACTGGGGCGTTAATTATTGATATCAATAATAAACAAGTAAAAAAATGGATACGTTGATCAATAGCTGGGAATAATTAGTGATTGTTAATGATATTGTCGATATTAATCAATTAATAATAAATTATTAATTCTCAATTATCGATTATTAATCATTAATTATACACGAATCACTTCCATAATAAGTCATCATTAATTGTTATTTTATTAATAATTAATAATTATTTTACTAATTAAGGTGTTAATTAGCGATTAATAAATAAGCACATTAATAGGTCATTAGCTGGAGAGCAATATTTTATTAATGATGATCTCAATGGATTAATTAATGAATGGGGCGTTAATTATTGATATCAATAATAAACAAGTAAACAAATAATTAGTGATTGTTAATGATATTGTTGATATTAATTAATTATGGATAATTAATGCGGCTCCTACTAGAAATCCGGGTATTAATAGATAATAAATGCATTGTTGTTAGCATGGTATTAATAGTCCATTATTAATATTAATTAATTAATAATTTATTCTCTTAGTAATGAGTACATTAATACACAATTGATTGCCGTTTGTAATTAATTATAACAGATAATTACTACAAATATAAAAAATAATTACAATTAATTACAATTAATTAAGCCTGACAGATAAGGACTATAAGTATTAATATTAATTACAAATAATTGCAATAAATTAACTCTAACTGATAATGACTACAAACATAAACATTAATTAATATTTACATTAATCTTTTAATAACTATAACATTATCTAATTAATTATGCAATTCGTTAATAAGTGTCTATATTAATAATTAATTTTAATATTACTATATTAATGTGCAATTAATATTAATATTTTATAAATATTGAGATTAATATTTAATAAACCTTATTAATAAACCTTATTTAATAAACCTTATTTAACTGATATTTAATTAATTAAATTAATTGTAAGAGATAAGGATTGTAAATACTAATGTTAATAACAATCAATTACAAATTGTTAATTACAATCAATTACAAATTGCAATTAATTACGTATTAATTTACTCTTTTGTAAGACAACAAATTGTTCTCTAAATTAATATGAACATTAATAAATATGAATATTAATGATGACGAATATTAACAGACATCCGGGCATTGATGCGTTCATTTATGAACCAATCAATTAATTGATGAGCCATCATATCAATAATTAAATTAACACATTAATACAAAGGTTAATTAATCTATTGGTATAGGAATAAATTAATAAATTCATAATTAGAGTGGCAATTAATGGATTAACGGCAATCAAGATATAATAAATTAAATAAATACACTTAATAAATTAATTGATTAATGAATCAATTACTGAATAAATAATAAACAATAAAATTACAATTAACAATAGGAAAATTAATTACATGATTCATTATGAAACAGTAATTATAAAATAACAAAATTAACAAATTATAGATTAATTAACAACCATAAATTTAACAGTAGCAAGCAATAATCAGTTAATTAATGAATTAATTAATTAAGGGAGCAGCCTGTTGTACTAAATGCTGACCCATTAGTCTCTAATTCACTCAATTAACGTAATTATTAATGCATTAATTGACTGTTAATAGGAGTTAATTAACGCCGTGCAGAGACATTCGTGTGATCATTTACGGAGTTATTAATTTATGTTTAATGACACTGAAGGGCATTTAACGACCTAAATTTAATTAATGAATTAATTAATCAATAGATGGACAGAAATACATCAAAGCACCTTCAAAATTCCTTCAAAGTTCCTAAAAAATTCCTTAAAAAATCCTTAAAAATTCCTTAAAATTTCCTTTAAAATTCCTTCTGAATTCCCAAAAAATTCCCAAAAAATTCCCAAAAAATTCCTAAAAAATTCCTAAAAAATTCCCTCTGAATTCCTTCAAAATTCCCAAAAAAATTCCTAAAAAATTCCTAAAAAATTCCTTCTGAATTCCTTCAAAATTCCCAAAAAATTCTGGCGCCGGAAACCCTTTTTCCAAGGAATTCCCATTGATCCCGAGGGATCAGCACCCGACATTCCATGAAATCCTCCCGGGATCGAGCATTTCCCGGGATAAACCCTCGGGAATTCCCACGGGATCGATCCCTGGGAGAGGATTTGGGATCGGGGATGGACATTCCCAATCCCGGAATTCCGGAGGGATTTGGGATCGGGGATGGAGGGGGAGGATCCGGGGAATTGATTCCCACTGGGAACGGGGAGATTCGGGGGGGATTCGGGATGGGATCCGTGGGATTTGGGATCCGTGGGATTTGGGATCCGTGGGATCCATGGGATGGGATTTGGGATCCGTGGGATTTGGGATCCATGGGATTTGGGATCCGTGGGATCCATGGGATGGGATTTGGGATCCGTGGGATTCGGGATGAGATCTGTGGGATTCGGGATCCGTGGGATTCGGGATCTGTGGGATGGGATTCGGGATCCATGGGATTCGGGATTTGGGATCGGGATCCGTGGGATTTGGGATCCGTGGGATTTGGGATCCGTGGGATTCGGGATCTGCGAGATTTGGGATCCGTGGGATCGGCGGGATTTGGGATCGGGATGGGATTTGGGATCGGGATTTGGGATGGGATCTGTGGGATTTGGGATTTGTGATCCTGGGATTTGGGATCCGTGGGATTTGGGATTTGGGATCCGTGGGATGGGATTCGGGATGGCATCTGTGGGATTCAAGATCTGTGGGATGGGATTTGGGATCCGTGGGATTCGGGATTTGTGATCTGTGGGATCTGGGATCCGTGGGATTCGGGATCCGTGGGATTCGGGATTTGGGATCTGTGGGATTTGGGATCGGGATTTGGGATGGGATCTGTGGGATTCAGGATGTGTGGGATTCGGGATTCGGGATTCGGGATCCTGGGATTCGGGATTTGGGATCTGTGGGATTTGGGATCGGGATTTGGGATGGGATCTGTGGGATTCAGGATGTGTGGGATTCGGGATTCGGGATTCGGGATCCTGGGATTCGGGATTTGGGATCTGTGGGATTTGGGATCCGTGGGATTCGGGATCCTGGGATTCGGGATTCGGGATCCTGGGATTTGGGATTCGGGATCCGCAGGACGGAGCTGCAAAGCCGGAAAAGGGGATGGAAAATGTGGGAAGGGGCTGGAGACCCTCGGGAAAGCTCTGGAACACCCGGAGCACAGCCCAGCGCCTCCCAGTACAGCCCAGCGCCTCCCAGTACGGCCCAGTCCCTCCCAGTACGGCCCAGTCCCTCCCAGTACAGCCCAGTGCCCTCCCAGTACAGCCCAGCGCCTCCCAGTACGGCCCAGTCCCTCCCAGTACGGCCCAGTCCCTCCCAGTACAGCCCAGCGCCTCCCAGTACGGCCCAGCGCTTCCCAGTACAGCCCGGTGCCCTCCCAGTACGGCCCAGTGCCCTCCCAGTACGGCCCAGTGCCCTCCCAGTACAGCCCAGTGCAGCCCAGTCCCCTCCCAGCATGCCCCAGGATGTCCCAGCTGTTCCCAGTATATCCCAGTCCCCTCCCAGTACAGCCCAGTATCCCCCCCAGTATGTCCCAGTCCCCTCCCAGTCCCCCCCAGTCCCTCCCCTCCCCCCCGCACCTCTCTCGGTCGCTGCCCTGAGCCGGTAATTAACCCCCGCGGTAATTAACCCCTGCGGTAATTAATCATCCCCGCCGCCATTCATCATCCCCGGTAATTAATCACCGCTGGTAATTAAT
>JACSVZ010000031.1:894391-904456 GCA_014706295.1 Lycocorax pyrrhopterus obiensis
CAGGGGGGCTCGGCTGGAAACCCCACATAAACACTGGGGAGGCCCTGGAGCCCCTTTCACGCGCCGCTGCCCCGGTGCCCCTCATATTTAAAGGGGCCCTACAACAACACCCGGTGCCCGGCGCCCCCCCCCAACATGGCGGCGCCCAGGGGGCCTCGCGCTCCACCTGCCGCGGGCCGGGCGCTGATTGGCTGATCGTCTGCGGCATTCCGCTGGCTGATTGGTCGGGGTGGGATCACGTGCCCGGCAGCGCGGCGGCGGGTCCGGCCGGGCGGTTGCCGGGGCAACGGAGGCGGGGCCAAGGGGGCAGCGCGGTCACGTGAGCAGGGTCGGGGCCGCCGACGGCTTCCGGGGGGATCCGGGTAACCGGGCCCTTACTGGGTTACTGGGAGGGATCCGGGGTAACCGGGCCCTTACTGGGCTTACTGGGAGAGATCCGGGCTAACCGGCCCTTACTGGGGTTACTGGGAGGGATCCGGGCTAACCGGGCCCTTACTGGGGTTACTGGGAGAGATCCGGGCTAACCGGGCCCTTACTGGGCTTACTGGGAGAGATCCGGGGTAAGCGGGCCCTTACTGGGGTTACTGGGAGAGATCCGGGGTAACTGGGCCCTTACTGGGCTTACTGGGAGAGATCCGGGGTAAGCGGGCCCTTACTGGGCTTACTGGGAGGGATCCGGGGTAACTGGGCCCTTACTGGGCTTACTGGGAGAGATCCGGGGTAAGCGGGCCCTTACTGGGCTTACTGAGGGGGTTCCGGGGCTCCAGGCGGGTCTCTCGGGGGTCTCCGGCGTTGCCAGGGCCGTTCCTGGGTTGCTCCGGGTTCCTGGGAACTCTCTAAGTGTTCTAAAGAATGTCGGGAGTGTTCTGGGATTACCGGGGGTGTTCCGGAGGTCTCCGGGATCACCGGGAGTTCTGCGGTTTGCAGGAGGGTTCCGGACAGACTCCGGTGGTTCTCGGGGTGTTCCCTCGGTTCCGGGGGTCTCCCCGGGTGGGAGTTCCCCCGGTTCCGCCGGTCTCCGGGGTCACCAGGAGGTTCTGGGGAGGTTCGATGGGTTCTTAGCAGGTTCCGGGGGTGTCCCGGCAGGGATCCGAGCTCTCGGGGGTCTCCAGGGGTTCCCGGGCCTGATCCCCTGCTCCGTGTCCCCCAGCCAGGGTCCCGGGGCTCTGCAGGGTTCCAGGAGGGTTCCCGGTGTGCTCGGGCGCTGCCCCCCCGGTGCCCCCAGCCGGGGCGATGCCGCTGCCCGTGGCCCTCCAGTCCCGCCTGGCCAAGCGGGGGCTGCTCAAGCACGTGGAGCCCGGTGAGAGCGGCGGGGGGGGGAACCGGGGGGCTGGGTGGGGCTGTGGGGCGGGGCGGGGCTGGTGGGCGGGGCGGGGCTGCAGGATGGGGGCAGGGCTGAGTGGTGGGGCTGGGTGGGGCTGTGGGGGCAGGGCTGGGCATGGCCTGTGTGTCCCGCCCGAGTTCATTTTGGGGGGTGGGGTTAGGGGCTGTGGGCGGGTTGAAGTGAAGTGGGTGGAGCCAATGATGGCCCCACCCCCAGACCTAAGGGAAGAGCATCCCCTGGGGTGGGGCTGTGGGCGGGCTAGGGGCGGTGGCGTGGTTCTGGGCTGTGGGTGGGGCTATGGGGTGGGCAGGGTTAGTGGCTCCCATCCTGGCCCCACCACAGATGATTGCCAAGGACTGGAGGGTGGGTGTGGCTGGGGCAGTGGGTGTGGCAGTGGGTGTGGCTGCAGGCAGTGTTCGGGCAGTGGGTGTGGCAGTGGGCGGTGTTAGGGGCAGTGGGTGTGGCTGGGGCAGTGTTCGGGCAGTGGATGTGGCTGTGGGCAGTGGTGGGGCAGTGGGTGTGGGTGTGGCAGTGGGCAGTGTTAGGGGCAGTGGGTGTGGCTGTGGGTGGTGTGGCACTGGGTGGTGTGGCAGTGGGTGTTGTGGCACTGGGTGGTGTGGCTGTGGGTGTTAAGGCTGTGGGCGGTGTGGCAGTGGGTGTTAAGGCTGTGGGCGGTGTGGCAGTGGGTGTTAAGGCTGTGGGCGGTGTTAGGGGCAGTGTGTGTGGCTGTGGCACTGGGGCGTGTTAGGGGCTGTGGGTGTGGCTGTGGGCGGTGTTAGGGGCTGTGGGTGTGGCTGTGGGCAGTGGGTGTGGCACTGGGTGGTGTTAGGGGCAGTGGGTGTGGCTGTGGGCGGTGTTAGGGGCAGTGGGCGTGGTTGTGGGTGTGGCTGTGGGCGGTGTTGGGGCTGTGGGTGTGGCTGTGGGCGGTGTTAGGGGTTGTGGGTGTGGCTGTGGGCGGTGTTGGGGCGGGGGGCGTGGTTGTGGGTGTGGGTGGGGGTGGCTTTGGGGCAGTGGGTGTGGTTGTGGGTGGTGTTAGGGGCAGTGGGTGTGGCTGTGGGCAGTGTTAGGGGCAGTGGGTGTGGCTGTGGGTGTGGCACTGGGTGGTGTTAGGGCAGTGGGTGTGGCTGTGGGCGGTGTTAGGGGCTGTGGGTGTGGCACTGGGTGGTGTTGGGGCAGTGGGCGTGGCTGTGGGTGTGGCTGTGGGCAGTGTTAGGGGCTGTGGGTGTGGCTGTGGGTGTGGCACTGGGTGGTGTTAGGGGCAGTGGGTGTGGCTGTGGGCGGTGTTAGGGGCTGTGGGTGTGGCACTGGGTGGTGTTGGGGCAGTGGGCGTGGCTGTGGGCAGGACCACGCTGATGGCCCCGCCCAGAGCCCGAGGAGGAGATCATCGCGGAGGATTATGATGACGCCCATGTGGATTATGAGGCCTCGCGGCTCGAGGGGCTGATCCCACCCTGGTACAAAGTCATCGACCCCACCTGGTGAGACCTCTCCTCCCTCCTGCTGGGACCCCTCCCCCGCCAGCGGGCTGCAGGACCCCCCCCCCCGGTGTTACAGGGGCTGCAGGGACCCTCCCATGCGCTGCAGAGACCCTTTGCAGCCACTGTAGGGCGTTACGGGGGATTGTCCTGTAACGTCGCTATTGGGACCCAGCCCAGGGCTGTAGGGACCGCCCAGATGCTGTCCAGCCTCTCCAGCACCTGTAGGGACTGCCCAGATGCTGTCCAGCTCCTCCAGCGCCTGTAGGGACCCTGCTCAGGGCTGTGGGGGATTCTCCATGTGCCCTTCCGGGGGCTGTCGGGCCCTTCTCCCGCTGTTACGGGGGCTGTACACCCTCTCTCCAGGTACTACAGGGCTGGGTTACACGTTCAGGCTCTGTCGGGACCCTTTACAGCTGCTGTAGAGCTTATGGAGGTCTGTCAGGCACTATGGGGGGCTATAGGGGTCCTCCCTGGGGTCTCTAGGATCTGTAGGAGCCCTCCCCAGGGTCCTCTAAGGGGGTCCATAGCGGCTGCAGGCCCCTCTCATTCCCCACAGGGACTGTGGGACTCCACCCCAGGCTCTGTAGGGCTTCTGCCGGAGGTCTATAGGGGCTGTAGGGCCCTTCCAGGGTCCCTACGGCCCCCCCCAGCCCCCTGCTTCCTCCTTGCAGCGGGCTGCCCTACTACTGGAACGTGGAGACTGACCTGGTGTCGTGGCTGTCCCCCAACGAACCCCAACTCCGTTCATCACTAAACCCGCCAAGAGGCTCAAGGGGAACCCGGGTGAGTCTGGGAGGGGTCCCCAAAACCCTGAGGGGCATTTGGGGCCTCTGCCCCTCCCTAAACCCCTAAGGTGCCCCCCAGAGCCTGAGGAACCCCCCGAGAGGGGCCACGAGAAGGAGGAGCCGCCGCGGGAGCGCCGCTTCCACCGGCGTGAGGAGCTGGCGCCGTATCCCAAGAGCAAGAAAGGTGGGTGGGGGTCCCCGGGATTTCGGGGGCTCCCAGCGTTCCAGGGGTTGCCATACCCCAAAGCTGGGCTGCGCTGACCCCCCTGTCCTCCCCAGGCGGCCGCAAGGACGAGGAGCTGGACCCCATGGCCCCCAGCGCTTACTCGGACGCACCCCGGTACGGGAGGGAGAAAGGCTGGGAGTTATTGGGTGCCCCGAGTTTTGGGGGACCCCCAGTGACCCCCGTGGTGTCGTGGCAGGGGGACGTGGTCCACAGGGCTTGCCCAAACGCAACGAGGCCAAGACCGGAGCGGACACGACGGCGGCCGGGCCCCTGTTCCAGCAGCGGCCGTACCCAGCCCCGGGGCCGTGCTCCGTGCCAAACGCCGAGGCCTCGCGCGGCAAGGACTTGAAGCCCCGAAACACAGGACCCCCCCAAAATGTCACCATCTCCTCCAGGAACCCCTAAACCTCAGAGGAACCCCTCAAACTCCCAGGGAACCCCCCAAACCCCAGGGGTTCCCCCACGATTCCCCCAAGCCTGAGGGGATTCCCTCAAATCCCAGGGGACCTTTTGACCCCACCCAAACATCAAGGGGCCCCCCCAAATCCCCCGGAACCCCCCCAAACCTCCAGGGGTTCCCCAAAGCCCCCCAGGACCCCCCAAAGCCCAAGGGGATCCTCTCAAATCCCCCTCCAAGCCACGCCCCAAACCACCCCCACATCCCCCCAAACCATCCCCAATCCCCACAGGACCCCCAAAAACCCAGGCGTTCCCCAAATCCCGCAGGATCCTCCCAAATCCCTCTCCAACTTTCCAGGATCTCTCACAAACCCCAAGGGGCCCCCCAAGCCCCCCTGGACGCCCCTCCTTTCGTTGCAAATAAAGCCCCGCAGCCCCCAGGGCGTGGAATGAAGGGGGGTCGTTGGGGGGTTTATTGGGGTGTCACACACGTGTGTGCAAGGGGAGGCTCTGGGGGCTGCGGCACAGCGGGGCCAGGCCTCGCACGCCCTCGGGGGGCTCCGGGCCTGGCGCGCTCGCGGGGGCTTTGCACGGCCCTTGCCTCGCTCGGGGCCCTCCTGAGAGGCCGTGCAGGCCCGTGGGGGGCTCAGCACACCCTGAGAGTCTTTGCACACCCGTGGGGGCTCAGTGCACCCCGAGGGTCCTTGCAAGAGTTTCAGTCCAAGAGGCTGAGCCGGCGCAGCTCCTCGCACGCGGCTCCTTCCCCTCATACGCGGCTCCTTCCCCCTCGCACGCGGCTCCTTCCGCCTCGCACGCGGCTCCTTCTCCTTCGCACCGTGGCTCCTTCCCCCTCGCACGCGGCTCCTCGCACTCTCGGCTCCTCCCGCGGGGCTCCTCGCACACCCAGGGGGGTCCCCACGCCGGGGTCCCGCAGCTCCGGCTCCTCCCCCTCGTCCCCCTGCGGGTGTCCCCGGTTCCCCCCCCCCCCGGCGCAGCTGACAGGCCCGGGCGTAGGGAGGGGCGATGGGCGGGGCCGGGGGGGGGCACATAGGTGTAGGGCCTGGCTGGGTCCAGCTGTGGGGAGAGGGGCTCCCAGTATGGCCCAGTGCCCTCCCAATATGGCTCAGTGCCCCCCTGAACCCACCAAAAATAAGTAGGGAATCCCACCGGGACCCCACTGCCCTCCCAGTATGTCCAAGTGCCTTCCCAGTATATCCCAGTGCTGCCCCATACCCACAAGCACCAGGCAAAAACTTTCCCCAGCTCCTCCCAGTCCATCCTGATCAGCTCCAAGGGCTCCCCCAGTCCATCCCAGTTGTCTCCAAGGGCTCCCCCAGTCCCTTCCAGTGCTCCCAGTCCATCCCAGTCAGCTCTAGGGGCTCCCCCAGTCCCTCCCAGTGCTCCCAGTACCTGCAGGGGGTAGGTGCGGTCGGGTCGTAGGCGCTCAGGTCCCCACAGGCCACGAAGGGGACAATGACACGAGAGGGACCCGAGAGCTGGGACAGGGCCAGGCCTGGGGGGTGGAATTAGGGGGCGGGGGCACCCCAAATCCTCAGGGGTCCCAACCCCCCAAATTTCCCCAGGGAAACCCCAATAGCCCTCAGAGGCCCCCAAATCCTTCCAGAGACCCCACAAAACACCCCAAAGGACCTCCCAATGATCCCCAGAGACTCCAAAATCCTCTCAGAGACCCCAAAATCCCCTCAGGGACCCCCAGAGAACCCAAAAAACCCCCCAGGGACCCCTCAAAATGTCCCCAGAGACCTCCCAGTGCTCTCCATGGACCCCAAAATCCCTCCCAGAGACATCCCAATGACCCCCAGACACCCCAAAATCCTGCCAGGAACCCTTAAAATTCCCGCAGGGACCCCTGGAAATGCCCCCAGTGGCCCCCCAATAGCCTGCAGAGACCCCCAACTGTCCCAGGGACCCCCCCCAAACCCCCAGGGCCCCTTACCTGCGTCGGGGTCGAGCAGGGGGTTGTCCATGGTGGGCACGAAGCCCTCAGGGGGGCTGTAGCCACGGCACACAACGAAAGCCTCTGCAAAAAGAGGGGATTGGGGGGGTCCCCCAAACTCAGGGGGGTCTCCCCAAAGCTGAGGGGGGTCCCCAGTTTTTGGGAAGGGGTCTCACCGATGCTGGAGTTGCGGCTGCTGCGGGGTTTTGGCGCAGATGACGTCGGGGAAGAAGAGGCGCAGTTGGGAGTTAGAGCAGGGTCACGTCCTTCCCCCGGAAAATCTGGGGGGGGCGGGGCGTTAGGACCCCCTTTTTGGGGTCGGGGGGGCCGCAGACTGCCCTCATTTTGGGGAGATCCCCTCATGGACTCACCTTAGCCACGAAGGTGCCACCTTTCTTCAAGACGTGGGTAGTGATGTTCAGCGCCTAGAGCAGGGGAGACGCCCCCAAAATGAGGGTCCCCAAAAAGGGGATGACCCCCCCAAATGACCCCCCCAATAGGGGGATTTGGGGAAGTCGGGGGGGTTTTGATGTTCCCTCAGGGCTTTGGGGGTCCCCAGGAGGTGTGGGGGGAGTCTGGGGGGTTTAACCCCACTTACTGCCAGCAGCAGCTGAGCCTGGATGTACTCGTCCAGGTCGTGCAGCCCCGTCACTGTGGGGAAATTTGGGGGTCAGGGGGGTTTGGGGGGCTCAGGTGCCCCCCCCCCCGGCTCCAGCCCCCCCAAACTCACCGTCAGGGGCCCCCATCACAGACCACCAGGTCAGCCGGGTGCCCCTCAAAGTGGCGTTGGATCTCCTGGGCTGTGGAGGCCTGGGGGGGCGAAGGGGGAAAATGGGGTTTGGGGGGGGAATTTAGGGGTCTGAGGGTACCTTGGGGAGGGAAAATGGCATCTGAAGGAGACCTTGGGGGGAAGAATTTGGGTCTGGGGGTCCTGGGGCAGGGGAAATGTGGCTGGGGGGGAAATGGGGATCAGGGGTGTTCTGGGTGGGGGGAGAAAAACGGGGTCAGGGGGTGTCTGCAGGGTGATTTGGGGTCTGGGGGTAGGAAACGGGCCTGGGGGGGATTTGGGGGTCAGGTGGGCCCAGGGGGAGGGAAAATGAGGTCTGGGGAGTCCCCAGGGGGAGAATATGGGACTTGTGGGGACCCCAGGGAATCTGGGGGAGGGAGGAGTCCCCACCTCGGTGATGTCCCCCTGGACCTGCAGCCCCCCAGCAAGGGAGCTGTGGGGGCCATGGTGGCTTTGGAGGTCTGGGGGCCCAGGGGGGGTTCTGGGGGGGGTCCCACCTTGGTGATGTCCCCCTGGATCTGCAGCACCCCCGGGAGCGGCGCCATGGCCTGGAGATCCACGGCCACCACCTGCGCTGGGGACCCCTCAGAGCCCCTGGGGGGGCGTCAGGGGGGCTGACCCCCCCAGACCCCCAGTGCCCCCCCGGGCCCTCAGAGAACCCCCGGGGGGACATCAGGGCATCGACCCCTCCCCCAGACCCTCACTGCACCCCTGGGACCCCAAAACAACCCTCCCTGAGCCCCCCCCACTCCCAAACTGGGGTTCCCAGTCCTCCCAGTTCACCAAATGGGCACTGCCAGGTCAGTCAGACCCCAGACCAGGATTCCCAGTCTCCCCAGCTGGGACCCCCAGTCCTCCCAGTCCCCAACCTATGACCCCCCCAAACCGGCACCCCAAGACCCTCCAGTGTGGGGCTCTCAGGCCCTCCAGCCCCCCAACTGGGAAACCCCAGTTCCCCACTTCTCCCCAGTTCTCCCCAGTCCCCAGACTGGGACTCCAGTCCCCCCAGTGCCCCAGTCCACCTGAGGTGCCGACTCAGCACTTGGCTCCAGCTCCCGGGGGCGGCACAAAGATCCACGGCCCGATGGACCCCTGTGCCCCAGTGCTCCCAGTTCACACCAGTGCTCCCAGTTCACCCCAGTGCTCCCAGTTCACCCCAGTCCCGGAGCCCCAGTGCTCCCAGTTCACCCCAGTGCTCCCAGCGCTCCCAGTCACACCAGTGCTCCTGGGCCCCCAGTGCTCCCAGTTACACCAGTGCTCCCCGTTACACCACTGATCCCAAACCCCTGGGCCCTCAGTGCCCCCAGTTACCCCCAGCACTCCCAGTGCCTCTCCCAGCGCTGTCTCCAGTGCTCCCAGTTACACCAGTGCCCCCAGTCACCCCCAGCACTCCCAGTACCTCCCCCAGCACTGTCACCAGTGCTCCCAGTCCCTGCCAGCGCCCGCAGTACCCTGGAAGAGCTGGAAGCGCTGGTGCAGCTGCAGCAGTTTGAAGGCGCTGCGGGCTCGCCAGCCGCCCTCCTTGGCCAGCCTGTAGTAAATGTCCCTCTTGTCCTTGGAGGAGCGGCCCATGGCGGCCCCGCGGCGCCTGCTGGAAACAAACGCTGCTGGCACGGGGGGCACCACAGCCCCAACCCACACCCAGGGCTCGGGGGGGCACCCGCGGGCCACCTGTGATGTTGTAGCCTCCACAGAGTTGTTTATTTGTGTGTCCCACTATTTATTTATAGGTTCGATCGTTTATTTGTAGGCCCTTTTTTTTGTAGGCCCTGCTGTAAACAAACCACTGTTTATACGGGGGGCACACAAAAACAGGGGGTCCCAGGGAGATCCTGTGGCTCCAACCCACACCCACGGGTTATGGGGGATCCCCACGGCCCGTTCAGACCCCTACAAACCCTTTAAGTCACATCAATTTAGGTTCTGTTATTTTCATGGGCCCCACATTAAAACCTCACTGCAAACCCTCACTGAGCTACTGCGCATGCGCCCCCGGAGTTAACGCCCCCTGGCGCACCGCCGGCGCACGCGCAGCCCCGCCCATCCGGGGCGCGCGGTTTCCCCCCTCCCCCTCGTAACCTCCCCCCTGGCGCTGCCCGCTCCCTCCCGCCCGTCTCGATACCGGAACGCGCCGGGGAAAGACCGGGGAGGAAACGCAGGAGGAAAGAGGAACGGACGCGCGGGAGCGGTGAGGGCGGAGCGGCGGCGGCGGCTGAGGCGGGCGGCGGGTATAGTGCGCGTGCGCCTGGCGGGAAGCGTGAGGGGAGGGCGCGCGAGGTGGGGGGGTCCTTTTCGCACTGCGCATGCGCGGGGCGGGAATTGCGTGTGGGTTTCCCGCCTTTTTCTGTGAGGGAGGGGGGACTTCCGTGCCTCTTTTTCGCTGCGCGACGCAGGAGCCGTGAGGGGTAGAGGGGTTTCCTCCCTTTTTCGGTGAGGGGAGGGGAATTCCCGCCCTTTTCCATGAGGAGAGGGGGGAGGGTTTCCCTTCCTTTTTCCGTGGGCGAAGGGGGGCTTCCCGCCCTTTTTCCATAAGGGGAGAGGACTTCCCACCTTTTCCATTAGGCGGGAATGGTGAGGGTGGGGGCTTTCCTGCCATTTTTCCGTGAGCGGAGGAGCGGTGTTCCCACTCTTTTCTGTGTGGTGAGGGGGTTCCCCACCCTTTCTTACCAGGCGGGAACCGTGAGGGGAGGGGTTTCCCGCCACGCGGGGCACGCTGGGAGCTGTAGTCTGCGGGGTTTGGGGCACATTGCGGGGCGCCGGTACAAGTCCTGCAGGATCTATAGACACCCCCGGACAGGCTGTTGTCGCGACAGACCCACCGAAACCGGTAATGCAGTAATAAAAAACTTTTATTTCCCAATATATTGCCCCAAAAAGCCTCCCGTGGGCTGGGGAGGGGGGAACACGCTGAAAACTAACGGAGGTACCCCAGAAACTGAGGCGGGCACCCCAAAACCCGTGAGGGGCAAGGGCACCCTTAAACCTGAGGGGGGGGGGGTCTCCCCAGGGGGAAACTGAGGACATGGGCAGTTCAAGGCACTTGCAAAGGCATTTGGGGGAGGGGCAACCCTGAGGGACCCCCAGATCTACTCCTGTGTGTCCCCCCCCG
>JACSVZ010000031.1:916440-927753 GCA_014706295.1 Lycocorax pyrrhopterus obiensis
TATATTACAGGAGTGGTTGGGGGAGTCCTGGCCAGGAGCTGTGGGGTGGTTTGAGGGGTCTGGAAGTGGCTGTGGGGCTGGGAGGGGCTTTAGAGCAGATGTGACCTCCCCCCCAGACCCCAAAAGCTCCCACCAGACCCCACCCCCAAGATGCTGCGGGGGTGAGGGGCTCCATGTTGGGGTTCATCCTCCTGCGCGCTGAGGGAGAAGGTGGGGGGGTCCCCAGGGGCCGTGTGTGTCCCCCCAGAGCGTGTGTGACCCCCCCATCCCGGTGTCACCCCCTTTTCCCTGCCCACAGGGCTCCTGAGCCAGCCCCTGCTGCCCCGGGAGGGAATTTGGGGAGGGGCAGAGGGGGTGCGCAGCCCCCGCCGGGGATGACCCCGCCCCAGCGCCCTTCGGTCAGCACCGAGCTGGGCTTGGGGCCGCAGGAGGAAGAGGCCGGTGGGAAGCAGATCCTGCAGGGGGGACAGGGCTTGGGCTCAGGGCAAGGTCCTGCCCTGCACACCCGGCTCAGGTGTGACCCTGCCCCGGGAAGGGAGCGGGACATTCCCATCCCCACGGATCAGGGCTGGGAGCAGCGCTGGGACCACGGACATGGAAATACTGGGAGCGACTGGGACCACACTGGGGGGTGAATGATCCCCCCCAGCACCTTTCCAGGCCGCCCTGCGATCTGAGAAACTGCTCGCTCGGCCTCGGCCTTGGCCAAGAGCCCCCGGGCTCAGCTGCTCTGAGCTCAGCCGCTGCCGGCTCCCGCAGCCCGCCCAGGGCCGCCCTGCCCGTGCCGGGGCTGGGCTGGAATTCTCTGCTGCTGCTGCTGGGCCGCTCGGGGGTCTGGCCCAGCAGGAAAGGTGACCCTGAGCCAGGAGCTTTCCTTGGCCGCAGCAAAGCCTCAGCACGGAAGGACCTTGCCAGCGCTGTGCCCTGGCCGGGAGGGATTGTGCCACCAGAGCTGTCCCTCAATTTCTTCTACCAGGCAGCTTTAGGACATGAAAAGTGGAGAAGCCAGAGCTGACTCTCAGCTTTCCGCAGTCCTCCAGAGGAATCCTGTGTGGGAAGCACCCTGGGAACAGGGTTTATATCCCAGGGAGGGGAATTCAGAGCCCTTTCCTCCCCCATGGGCCGAGGCTCTGGCCCTTGCCCTTTGCAATGGCCCTGCAGCTGCCCAAGGGGCCTTTTTGGCTCAGCTGGGATCAGTCCTGCTGCAAGCCTGTCCTCGAGCTGCTTTGGCTGCAGCTGTGCCCAGGGAATGCTCATTCCTTGCAGGCTCAGGTGCTGTGGGTGTGCAGGTGGAACTACTGCAGGAGGGAACAGCTCTGCTGGGGGGAGTTCTCTTTCTCTTGGTGTTTTATGTTCAATGAACGTTCGCTGTGAGCTCTGGGCAGAGCTCTGTAGCTGTATCTGACCCTTGTGTGTGGCACTGCGGCTCAGGAGGTGGCCGAGGGGCCCTTCCCCGAGGTGTCGGCAGAGGAATCGCCATCAGCCCAGGCCGGGGGGCTCAGCCGCCGGTCAGTTGCGTTGCCCGGACGCGGCTCCGGCCGCTGCTCTCGGAGCGTGTCCAGGGCCGGAAGGCCGGGGCTGCCGCCGCTGTGTCCCAGCGCCGGGAACGCCGGGGCTGGCCCGGCCCCGGCCCGGCCCCGCCAGCTCTGCCGGCTGCCGGCGGGGACACAAAGGGAGGGCAGCTCCGAGCTGCGGCCGCTCCGCTGCGGCCGCACGAACGCAGCGCCCGCAGAGCTGCAGGGCAAGGTGCTGGCCCGGGCTCGGGGCTGGGCCGGGGCCAGCGGCAGAAAATCAACTTGCAGCTTGGGCCCCGCAGCAGGGAGGAGCAGCAATGGCCGGCTGAGAGAGACTCTTGCCCAGGGCCTGCGGGGACGGGCCCCAGGGAAGGGCTTCCCGCTGGCCGAGGGCAGGCTGAGCTGGGATGTGGGCAAGGAATGGTTCCCTGGCAGGGCGCTCAGGCCCTGGCACAGGCTGGCCCGAGAAGCTGCGGCCGCCCCCGGATCCCTGCAAGTGTCCCGGGCCGGGTGGGACATTGGGGCTTCGTGCCCGGGAGGGCTGGCATGGGCTGGGCTGGGGCTGCTGAGGGCGGGATGGGCTCTGGCTGAGACAGCTGAAGGCTGGGCATGATGAGGCCGGGGGGACCCCGTTCCTGAGTGGGTTCTGGGCTATCCCACATTCCTGAAGGATTTCAGGGTCTGTCCCGTTCTGAGGCAGTTTTGGGGTACCCCCAATGCTTAGGGAGGGGTTCTGAGAGGGGGGCTCTGGTACTTGGAAGGGGGGACCTCTTGGCAGGGACGCGGGGAGCCCATTTTGGGAAGGATGCTGCTGTTTTCTGCAATGTTTTCGAGGTTCTTCATGGCCCTGTGGGGCCCTGGCTGTCATTTTGGGACTCTGAGGTGAGCCCATGGGCACCAGCAAGGCCTGAGGAGAGGTTCCAAGCTCCCCATTTTTGCATGGAAGGGATTGAGCGGGTGCCTCCCAATGAAAGGTCAATGGCAGCCCCAGTGTCTCGATGCCAGCCCCAAATGGCTCGATCCGTCTAGCCCCAAGCGCCGCCCGTGGGGAAGTCCCAGGGAGGCACAGAAAGGGGAATTGGCGTGTCGGCAGGAGGGGTGGGATGAGGGATGGGAGGGATCGGGATGGATGGGATGGGGTAGGGATGGGGTGGGATGGGATTGGGATGGATGGGTGTGTGGCTAAGGCGAGCAGAGACTGAGGAACAAAGCGATTATGGGACGGTTGTTCAGTACAAGAAGAAAAACCGACGCTATTATTAATTTAACAGATTCGCTTCTATCGCCTTAGCACGCTGGACACCGACATAAGGTTATTGGTTCAACTGACCCAACCGCCCCCGCTAGAGGGATGGCTGAACCCAACAACACTGCCTCAGATATTTTTCTTCCTCGGTGTCAATAACCATACCAATAGTTTCACAAAATTCTTCTCAACTGTTTTTCCTAACAGCGTCCGTGAGAAAGCAAAGGCCTTCACAACAGACACTGTCAGAAAACTGAGAAATCTCTCTGCATCCAGGCTTTTAGCATTCATAGGATGGGGATGGCCATCGTGGGGCCTGGGATGAAGTTTGGGAGGGATGGGGTTGGTTTGGGCACTTGGAGTGGGGCACTCCAGGGAGGGAAAGCAGGAGCTGCTTTGGGGAGGCTCCTGCTGCTTTTTGACAATTGTGGGGCCTCTCAGTGGCTTCTGGAGGTTGCAGTGAATTTGGGGAAGGTGCCGTAAACCCCCCGCAATTTGGGGGGCTGAGGTGAAGTTCCCCACATTTTGGGAGGGTGAGGGGGAGCCCATTTGGGAGGGGATCCTGCTGCTTTGCACCCCTTCAGTGGGGTGAGGAGCGGCTTGAAGAGGGAAGGAGGGAAGGAAGGAAGGAAGGAAGGCAAAGAAGGAAGGAAGGAAGAAAGGAAGGAATAAAGAAAAAAAGACTCAATAACATGAAACCAAGAAGAAATATAAAAAAAAGTAAAGAAAGAAGAAAGCAACAGGAAACAAAAAAAAGAAAAAAAAGATATAGAAAACATTAAAAAATTAAGAAAGAAAGAAAATAAGAAAGCAAAAAGTTAAAAAATCAAAGAAAGTAAAAAGACAGAAAGCAACCAGAGAAGGATTAAGAAAAGTAGAATAGAAGAAAGAAAAAAGAACGCAAGCAAGCAACAGGAAAAAGACAAGAGAAAACAAAAGAAAAGAGAAAAGAAAAGAAAAGAAAAAGAAAAGAAAAAGAAAAGAAAAGAAAAAAAGAAAAGAAAAGAGTAAAAAGTTAAAAACATGAAAGAAAAGAGAAAGAAAGGAATTAAAAAGAAAGGAAGGAAATGAAAAGACAGAAATCTACGAGAAAATGAAAAAAGTGAAGAAAAGGAAAAGAAGAAAGAAAGACTCAATAATATGGAACCACCGAGAGAAATGAAAAAAGAAAAGCAACAAGAAACAATAAAAAGGAAAAAAAAAGAAGAAAGAAAGCAAAAAGATAAAAAAATGAAAGAAAGAAAAGAAGAAAGAAAGGGAGAAAAACTAAAATGAAACCAACAAGAAAATGTATTTTTAAAAAGAGAAAAAAAGAAGAAAGAAAGAAACAAGGAAGAAAGAAAAAAAAGAACAGAAAGACACAAGAAAGAAAAAAAGGAAGAAAGCAAAAAAGAAAGAAAGAAGACAGAAAGCAACAAAAACCAAAAAATTAAGAAAAAATAAAAAAGGTAAAAAAATGAAGAAAGAAAGAAAAAAGAAGGGAAGAAAACTAAAAGAAATCAACACGAAATTGAAAAAAGTGAAGTAAAAGAAAAGAAGAAAGAAAGAAAACGTAACATGAAACAACAAAAAAAATTAAAAGAGAAACTGAAACAAAACAAAAAAAAGACAAAACAAAAAAAAGGAAAGAAAGAATCAAGGAAGGAAGAAAAAAAGAAAAACAGACAAGGAAAAATAAATGAAAAAATGAAAGAAAGAAGAAAAAAAGCAACAAAAACAAAAAAAAGAAAAATTTTTAAAAAATGAAGAAAGAAAGAAAAAAGGCTCAATAATGTGAAAACAACGGGAAAAGGGGGAAAAAGAAGAGAAAGAAATAAATAAAGAAAGAACCCACCAACAAGAAAAAAAAAGGAAAGAAGAAAGGAGGAAAAAAAAGAACAGAAAGAAAGGCACAAGAAAAAAAAGTTTAAAAAAGTAAGGAAGCAAAAAAGAAAGAAGACAGAAAGCGACAAAAAAAAAAAAAAAAAAAAAAGAAAACTAAAAGAAATCCATAAGAAAATGAAAAAAGCAAAGGCAAATGAAAGAAGAAAGAAAGAAAGACTCAATAAGGTGAAACCAAGAAGAAAAATGAAAAAAAAGAGAAAGAACGAAGAAAGAAATTAGAAAACAAAAAAAAGGAAAAAAATTCTAAAAATTAAGAAAGAAAGAAAGCAAAAAGATAAAAACATGAATGTAAGAAAGAAGAAAAGTAGAATAAAAGAAAAGAAGAAAGAAACAAGAAACAGAAAAAGAAAGCAAAAGAAAAGAAATGAAAGAAGAAAGAAAGAAAATGAAAAGACAAATCAACAAAGAAAATGAAAAAAGAAAAAAAAAAGAAGGCAGAAAAAGCAAGCAATAAGAAACAGAAAGAGAAAAAAAGAAAGCAAAAAGATATAAAAATGAAAGGAAGAAAGGAGGAAAGAAAGAAAGGAAGAAAAGAAGGAAACAAAAAGACAGAAATGACCAAGACAATGAAAGAGAGAAGAGAAGAGAAGAGAAGAGAAGAGAAGAGAAGAGAAGAGAAGACTCAATAACGTGAAACCAAGAAGAAAAATGGAAAAAAAAGTAAGAAAGAAGAATGCAAGAAGAAACAAAAAAAGGGGAAAAAAAGAAAGAAAAACATTTTAAAAATGAAGAAAGAAAGAAACCAGAAAGCAGCAAGAAAAGGAAAAAAAAGAAATGTAGAATAGAAAAAAGAAAGAAAGAAAAAGAAAGAAAGAAAGAAAACAACAAGAAAAAAAATGGAAGAAAGAAAAGAAAAAGAAAGAAAGCAAAGACAAAAACATGAAAGAAAAGAAAAAGGGAGGAGGAAGGAAGGAAGGAGTGAAAACAATGTAAGTAACTGAATGAAACAAAAAAAAAGGTAAATAACTGAGTTCTCTATTAAAAATTATCAATTATCTCTGAATCCAAAGCTGCAGATTTTTCACATACACATTTGGGTTTTGTTTTTATCTTTCATACTTTTTCTGGTTCTTTTCTTTTTTCTTTTTTTCCAATAGATAACACCTCCTAGGAAAGGAATGCACAGCAAAACGAGACCCATTTCCTGACAGGCAATGAAAGTGTCGGCTCCTCGGTCTGTTTCCTTTTGTCTGGATCCCTCATCTCTGCGGCCCAGGGGGGAGCACCAGTGCCTGGGAGACAGCAGCGGGCTCAGGAGCATCCCGCTCTGGCAGCTGCTGAGGAGGTGGCACATGTCCTGCTCTCCTGCTCCCCTGCAAGCACAGAATCCGTGGGGAAGTTGAAGGCACAGCTCTGGGCACACCCAGCATGGCCTGGGCACGGGAACGGGGGGCAAAGCGGGCGGGATCCTTCTCCAGCTGACTGGTGGTTGCTGGTTTCTCTCCCCAGAGTGCCAGGATGTCATTAAGAAGGTGCTTGTCCATGCAGCCCTTGGACAGGGCCGTCCTTGGAAAGAGCTCTGCAGTGACCCTTGGCTTGCAGGGTGTTTCATCTGCCCTAGAGGATGGGAGAGATCCACGGGCACAGTCTGACCCAGGGGCCTGGCAGGGTAACAGCCCCCACACATCTCTTGGCAGTCAGTGGCAAAGCCAAACAGGCTTTTTTGTGCTGCCTGCTAGCCTCTGAGCAGGGGATCATCAGAAGGGAACACGCAGCTCTTGGGCTGCAGCTGAGCTGGAGATGAGCTGCTCTGGCAAAGCACTGGTGGCCACCATCCGCCTGGTTTTGCTTGTCTGGTTCATTGATGGCTGGGGCCTGGGCAGAGCCCTGACAGCCTGGTCTGGCCCCAGGGAAGGAGAAGGAGCCCCTGGAGAAGCTGTACCAGGTGGGGCTGCTGCTGCTGGAGACACCAAGGACGACCTCAAGGACGACAACCTGTTCCTCGAGCTGGCCAGCGGCAGCTGAAGATGATGGACTTGGATTCTGGCACCTTCTGCAAAGACACGCTGCACGCCCAATGTGCAGGTGAGTCCAGAGCCAGGGGGATGCTCCCAGATGTGGGCATGGCACGGCCTGGCCGGGCACCAAAGGTTCCCCCTTTGCTGGGGCGGCTGCCAGCGAATTCTTCAGTCGGGCTGCCAATGCATTTGTGTCAATACAAAGCTCTCAAGGGACTGATTAAAGCAGAGGATTGGAAGCCATGACTGCCACAAACCTCTCAGAGACTCAGTGTGGAAAGGAAAAAGGAAAGTGCCTTATAAAAACCAGAAGTACCTTGAAGCGTTAATGAACTGTCTATATGACCAAGGCTCTCAAGGACTAATTAAAGCAGATACTGGGGACCATGACTGCACAAACCTTCAGAGACTCAGTGTCAGAAAGAGGTACTTTAATTACCCTTTGAGTATCTCAAAGCATTAATGAGCCCCACTGAGTGTTGTTACTGACAAAGGCCCTCAGGGGACTAATTAAAGCAGATAATTGGAGGCCAGGATTGCACAAAGCTCTCAGAGACTCCCAGGCAAAAGCCAAAGCCAAAGTCCTTTGAAAAACCTGCAGTCCCTGGGAGCATTCAGGAGCCCCCCAGGGCCATTCCTGACCAAGGCTCCCCAGGGACTCCTTCCAGCAGATCCCTGAGCCCACTGGGATGTGGGGGGATGCTGAGGGCAGGACAAGGGGCTGACAGTGCCCAGCCTTGCTGGGGCTGTGCCAGGAGGCCCCAGGGCCTCAGGACAAGGTGTCTCCTCCCAGCCCTTGGTGGCACAGACGCTGCTGTGCCCCAGGGCACCAAGACTTGGCTTCTCCTGGGCACTGCCAGCCCTGCCAGGGCCCTTGGCCATGTCCAGCACAGCTTGTCCTGCGCTGTCCCACAGCTGCTGCTGTGTCCCTGCAGGCTGCACACTCCCATCTCGCTGCCCCCAGCTCTGCCCTGCCATTGCCAGCCCTGGCCTGAGCTGTGCCCACCCTCACCCTCTGTGCCTTGGGCACACACACATGCCCTGAGCTCATCCTCCCTCTGGGTGCTTCTCCTGCCCCAGCACTGCCCTGGCAGGGACATTTCCTCCTCCTCATGCCCAGTGTCCCCCTGCCCAGCTGCTCTGTGGGGCAGTGCGTGTCTCTCCTGCTGTTCCCTCCCTCCCAGGAAAGCTGCACCATGTGGGGCACGGCCCTTCCAGCAGCCTCCCAGCCCCTCAGCCTTGTTGGGCCCTTTCCCCTGAGCAGACAGCAGCAGCGTCTCCGTGCTCTGCCCAGCAGGCTCCTTTCGTCACCCAAACTGCGGGAAAACAGAAACTGTCCAACGCCATCTTTTGAGTGTTAGAGAATCAGGCCCTGTGGAACCAACGAGCCCTTGTGGCACAGGAGGATCTCGTGTAACCAAGGGTCAGCTCTGACACTGCAGATCCAAAGAGATCCTTGTGACACTGTGGGCCTTGTGGAACCCTTCTGCCCTGGTCTCGGAACCATGGAGACCCTTGTGACACTGTGGGGCCCATGGAACCAAGGGACCATTATGACGTTGTGGGGCCTCATGGACTCCAGGGACCATTGTGACACCGTGGGGCCTCATGTAATGAAGGGTCCATTCTGACACTGCAGAACCAAGGACACCATGGTTACCCTGCAGGGCCCCATGGAACCATGGGACCATTGGGACACCCCATGGCCTCATACTCTTGAATTTCAATGGATCTGAGGGATCGCAGGACCTCCAGCCAGCACTGAAGGATTTGGGGAGAACCTTTGATCCCTGGTCCAAAGGAAATCAGAGAAAGGCCCCTGGTAAGAAAGGCACTTCTACTTTACTTTACTTTACTTTAAAGGTGTAAACTGTTAACCTGCCTGTAAGGTGCAGCAAAAGCTTTGCAGGGTTTGGTTCAAGGTACCCAAGGTTGGAACAGGAAGTGTTCGAGTCCCTTCTAAGAGAAGGGTTGGAGTCTTTGTGCCATGACTGCCTGGTATCCATGGCACAAGTGTGTTCTGGTGATGCCTGAGGGGCCACCTAAAACACAGAGCTAGACAAAATAAGAGAAGAAAGGTGGGAATTTATTTGAAGGGCCTTCAAACATACACCCTGGGCAGGCAAAAGGCTACACCCAAGATGGACCCTGGTCACGGGTTCCTCACCCTTTTATGAGTTTGGTTCATTTGCATATCCGGGTTAATTCTCCAATTAACCTCAGTTCATGATGTAATTACCCCGATTTGCCCCCCTTCAGAGGCTTTAGTTTACACATTTTGTGGCCTGGTGTCCTTGCTGTGGAAACCTAGAGAGGTTTGCTGTGTCTCACCAGCATGAGCGAACAGCAGCTGACAGGCCAAGAAACTTCAGAGTTACACTAGGCAGTGCAGGATTTGAAAAATATGAAAGTTAAGACCTGAGGCATCACTGGCAGACTCTGGGATCTCGAGAGCAATCCCATCCAGGAGCCAGCACTGGAGCTGCACCCTGGTGGGAGCAGCGTGGTACGGATGGAAAACGGGCAGCTGGGTGTGCAGTGGGAACCTCGACCCAGGTAACAGAAGCCCAGGCTTTACCTTTTAACACAGCAGCACAAAAAGCAGAATGAATGACCTTTCCTGGAAATCACTGAAGGAAAAAGGGCAAACATAGGGACTGATTTGAAATGTGGGTTTGGAATAATACACGCCCAGGGAGCCACATGGAAGGAAAGGGCACAGAGGTCTCCTACTGAGTACAAAAAAGAAATCAGTGACCTACTCCAGAGTGTGCCAAAGCCAAAAGAAGTGGCCCTGATGCCCTTGTAAAGCCCATCAGTTTGGAGACTCCCCAGTTAACACAGGGAATCGATTGGCTGACCAAACAGCTCAAGAGGTTGCTGAAAAAGCTCTCCTTGCACTAATACCTAGCAAAAACTTGAATGTTCTGCAACAAAACCAAATTCTAGTGATCAGGACAGGCAGTCAGCCCCATCAGCAGCAGCTACGGAAAATCCCAGCAGGTGATTGGTAACCCCGTGTGGGCAGGTAATTGTACCTCCACAATTAATGTATAACGGAACTAAAACATCAGGAAACACATTAGGAAATGGAGAATATGGTAGCCAGTTTACAAAGGCATATAGTAAGCACAAAAATGGCAAAAAGTAATAGATCAGTTGTTGAAAAAGATGTGATTGGTTTTGAAGGAAGAAGGCTGCCTCCAGGGCTCGTTAAACGGGAGTCACCAGGAGATTTTGGCAAATTAATTTTGCAGAACTGCCCAGGCAGAAGGGGGACTGGCACATTTTGGTATTGGTAGATACTTTTTCTGGATGGCCAGAAGCTTTCCCATGTGGCACCAACAAGACAAGGGAAGTCTCAGAAGTTTTGCTGAAATGAATATTTAATAGCACTGGGACTAACTCTTTTAAGTCTTAGAAGGTGCATGGTTATCAACAGATCATTGGGGCTGGACTCGCCTGTCCATCCTTTCCAACCAGGAGATCCGGTGTGCATCAGAACCTGGAATTTTGGAACATCCAGCAGAAGTGGAAGGGACCATATCAAGTCCTCCTGGTAACCTACAGTGCACTCAAGGTAGAAGGAATCAAACTCAGGGTTCATCACATGTGGGTAAAACCAGCGAGCACACATTAAACACAGCAGAAACAAGACTGACTGACACCGTGGAGTTTGGGGTTTTTACATAAATCCTATTGGTTTAGGTATCGAATATGATTTTCTAAGGGATACTATTTATTGGATCTAGATGAAGATGATCAATAATTGCATATCTTAATAATCATAGAAACTGTGTTCCTAATTTCTGGGAAGGGAATGTTTTCAAAGTCAGTGCAAGATTTTGGCAGATGACAGAATGTAACCCCTAGAACAGCTTGTTTGCCCACACCAACCTCTGCAGAAAATCCAGTTCTGTGGGAGCTTCAGTCAGCAATTTGACAAAAATCTGGGAACACGTGTGGGAAGGAAATAGCACCCAGGGCAGCTGGACAGGGATGGAAGGAGAATATTCCTTACCATGGACACATAAGAACAATACTGCTGAGAATTGTAACATTTCCAAACCGGATCTGGAAATTACCTCAGGAAATATTTATCAGCTGACAGATTGCACTGATACCCCCTGGGGATGTCAAATTCCAGCAGTATGGAATCGCCCTCAGACAGGACAATGGGAATATTTCCAGCCAGTTCAGAGGTGTCTGGGCTGGGAAGGGAGCCCAGGCCTCCCAGAGGACCCCTTCCAGGTGGGTATAAAATATCCTGATTTAACAGGTCAGGGCCAAAGGATCCCAGGACAAAGGAAAAGTGGGATTGCACTGGGACAGACACTTGAGCTGTTTGGAATCCTGAGGTGCAGCGGCTCCTGGCTGTGGCCCAGGCTCTAAGGCTGGGGTGTGTTTGTAGAAATGATTCTGCCTTTCTCAATGACACCTGGGCTCACCCAACAAACAAGGAGCCTTGGAGAGACACAGACTGTCAGCAGGACACGGCCAAATCCTTAGGAGCCACAGGATGGGTGGGAAGTGATGGAATTTGGAGCACACGTTGGCCCTTGGGAGAATCAGGAGCACCATGGACACCGGGGGTATTAACGTCACGTCCCTGGTGGAAGGAGTCACCACTGGGAACCCGACTGTGGGGAAAGGTTAAAGGGGATGAAACTTGGAAACATCCCAGTGTGGGAACTACAGCGGGATGGATTTT
>JACSVZ010000031.1:952988-976316 GCA_014706295.1 Lycocorax pyrrhopterus obiensis
AGTACAGACCAGTATGGGCCAGTATAAACCAGTGTAACCCAGTCCAGTCCCACCCTCATCCTCATCATCGTCATCGTCACCTTCGGCCTCCGGCGGCGCCTCCATGGGCCTGCGGACCAGTGCAGACCAGTATAAACCAGTACAGACCAGTATGGGCTGCTACAGACCAGTATGGGCCAGTACGGACCAGTGTAACCCAGTCCAGTCCCACCCTCAGCCTCGTCATAGTCATCGTCACCTTCGGCCTCCGGCAGCGCCTCCATGGGCCTGTGGACCAGTATGGACCAGTATAAACCAGTACGGACCGGTATGGGCCACTACAGACCAGTATGGGCCAGTACGGACCAGTAGGGGACCGTATGGATGAGCGCAGACCAGTATAAGCCAGCGTAACCCAGTCCAGTCCAATCCTCCTCCTCGTCATCATCACCTTCGGCCTCTGGTGGCGCCTCCATGGGCCTGCGGACCAGTATGGATCAGTACAGACCAGTATGGACCAGTATGGATCAGTACGGACCAGTATGAACCAGTATGGGCCAGTATGGATGAGCACAGACCAGTACAAACCAGTGTAACCCAGTCCAGTCCAACCCTCAGCCTCGTCATTGTCACCTTCGGCCTCCGGCGGCGCCTCCATGGGCCTGCGGACCAGTACGGACCAGTATAAACCAGTAGGGACCAGTATGGGCTGCTACAGACCAGTATGGGCCAGTATAAACCAGTGTAACCCAGTCCAGTCCAACCCTCAGCCTCGTCATCGTCACCTTCGGCCTCTGGTGGCGCCTCCATGGGCCTGCGGACCAGTACGGACCAGTATAAACCAGTACGGACCGGTATGGGCCGCTACAGACCAGTATGGGCCAGTACGGACCAGTGTAACCCAGTCCAGTCCAACCCTCAGCCTCGTCATCGTCACCTTCGGCCTCTGGTGGCGCCTCCATGGGCCTGCGGACCAGTACGGACCAGTATAAACCAGTACGGACCGGTATGGGCTGCTACAGACCAGTATGGGCCAGTATGGACCAGTCCAGTTCAACCCTCAGCCTGCTCGTCACCATCATCATCGGCCTCTGGCAGCGCCTCCATGGGCCTGCGGACCAGTATGGACCAGTACAGACCAGTATGGACCAGTACGGACCAGTACGGACCAGTACGGATGAGCATAGACCAGTATAAACCAGTGTAACCCAGTCCAGTCCAACCCTCAGCCTCATCGTCATCATTGTCACCTTTGGCCTCCGGCGGCGCCTCCATGGGCCTGCGGACCAGTGCGGACCAGTATAAACCAGTACGGACCAGTATGGGCCGGTACAGACCAGTATGGGCCACTACAGACCAGTACAGACCAGTATAGCCCAGTCCAGTCCAACCCTCATCCTCGTCATCATCATCATCGGCCTCTGGCAGCGCTTCCACGGGCCTGCGGACCAGTATGGACCAGTACAGACCAGTATGGACCAGTACGGACCAGTATGGACCAGTACGGATGAGCATAGACCAGTATAAACCAGTGTAACCCAGTCCAGTCCAACCCTCAGCCTCATCTTCATCCTCCTCATCCCCGTCTGCCACCACCTCCGTGGCTCTGCAGACCAGTATGGACCAGTACGGACCAGTATGGATGAGCATAGACCAGTACGGACCAGTACGGACCAGTACGGACCAACTCAGCCCAGTATAGACCAGTATGGACCAGTACATCCCAGTTCAGCCCAGCCCAGTTCCACCCTCATCTTCATCCTCTCCGGCCTCTGACAGCTCCTCTGTGGCCCTGTGGACCAGTACAGACCAGTACAGACCAGTACGGACCAGTACGGACCAGTACGGACCAGTACGGACCAGTACGGACCAATACAGACCAGTACAAACCAGTACAGACCAGTATGGACCAGTATAACCCAGTACGGACCAGTACGGACCAATACAGACCAGTATAACCCAGTCCAGTCCAACCCTCAGCCTCGTCCTCATCCTCCTCATTGGCCTCCATGGCCCTGCAGACCAGTACAGACCAGTACGGACCAGTATAGACCAGTATAACCCAGTCTAACCCAGTCCAGCCCAGTCTGACCCAGTCCACACTACACCCCAGTCCAGCCCAGTACAACCCAGTATAACCCAGTCCAGCCCAGTACAACCCAGTATACCCAGTACACCCCAGTCCAGCCCAGTATAACCCAGTCCAGCCCAGTACAACCCAGTTTACCCCAGCCCACCCCAGTCCAGTCCATGCCAGTCCACCCCAGTATAACCCAGTACAACCCAGTATAACCCAGTTTACCCCAGCCCACCTCAGTCCAGCCCAGTCCATGCCAGTCCACCCCAGTATAACCCAATATAACCCAGTTTACCCCAGTCCAGCCCAGTACAACCCAGTATAATCCAGTACACCCCAGTATAACCCAGTCCAGCCCAGTACAACCCAGTCCAGCCCGGTACAACCCAGTATAACCCAGTACACCCCGGTCCAGCCCAGTCCAACCCAGTCCATGCCAGTCCACCCCAGTATAACCCAGTACACCCCAGTTTACCCCAGTCCAGCCCAGTCCAGCCCAGTTTACCACAGTATAACCCAGTCCAGCCCAGTACACCCCAGTTCACCCCAGTCCAACCCAGTTTGGTCCAGTTTACCCGAGTCTGCCCCAGTACAACCAGTCCAGCCCAGTACACCCCAGTTCACCCCAGTCCAGCCCAGTCCATCCCAGTACACCCCAGTCCAACCCAGTTTGGTCCAGTTTACCCAAGTCTGCCCCAGTACAACCAGTCCAGCCCAGTCCAGCCCAGTATAACCCAGTACAGCCCAGTACACCCCAGTTTAGCCCAGTCCAGCCCAGTTTACCCCAGTATAACCCAGTACACCCCAGTTTACCCCAGTCCAGCCCAGTTTACCCCAGTATAACCCAGTCCAGCCCAGTTTACCCCAGTTCACCCCAGCCCAGCCCACCCCAGTTTACCCCAGTCCAGCCCAGTTTACCCCAGTATAACCCAGTACACCCCAGTTTAGCCCAGTCCAGCCCAGTTTACCCCAGTATAACCCAGTACACCCCAGTTTACCCCAGTCCAGCCCAGTTTACCCCAGTATAACCCAGTCCAGCCCAGTTTACCCCAGTCCAGCCCAGTACACCCCAGTATAACCCAGTCCAGCCCAGTACACCCCAGTTTACCCCAGTCCAGCCCAGTATAACCCAGTCCAGCCCAGTACACCCCAGTATAACCCAGTACACCCCAGTTTACCCCAGTCCAGCCCAGTTTACCCCAGTATACTCCAGTCCAGCCCAGTTTACCCCAGCCCAGCCCAGTACACCCCAGTATAACTCAGTCCAGCCCAGTTTACCCCAGTCCAGCCCAGTACACCCCAGTTTACCCCAGTCCAGCCCAGTATAACCCAGTCCAGCCCAGTTTACCCCAGTATACTCCAGTCCAGCCCAGTTTACCCCAGCCCAGCCCAGTACACCCCAGTATAACCCAGTCCAGCCCAGTCCAGCCCAGTTCACCCCAGTCCAGCCCAGTTTACCCCAGTCCAGCCCAGTTCACCCCAGTCCAGCCCAGTATAAACCAGTCCAGCCCAGTCCAGCATAACCCAGTCCAGCCCAGTCCAGCCCAGTTTACCCCAGCCCAGCCCAGTTTACCCCAGTCCAGCCCAGTCCAGCCCAGTTTACCCCAGTCCAGCCCAGTTTACCCCAGCCCAGCCCAGTACACCCCAGTATAACCCAGTCCAGCCCAGTCCAGCCCAGTTCACCCCAGTCCAGCCCAGTTTACCCCAGTCCAGCCCAGTTCACCCCAGCCCAGCCCAGTATAACCCAGCCCAGCCCAGCCCAGCCCAGGTGTCCGCTCCCCCCTCCCCTCCCCCCTCACCACCTGTTCCCTCCCCTCCCCCCCAGTGCCACCAGTGCCAGCGGTGCCACCAGTGCCACCTGTCCCCAGTGTCCCCAGTGTGCCCGGGGGGGCCACGGCCGCGAGGGCGCCCGGGGTGCCCCAGGGGTGGCCAGGTGTCCCCGGGGGTGGCCAGGTGTCCCCAGGGTGCCCCGGGGGTGCCCCAGGGGTGGCCAGGTGTCCCCAGGGGTGGCCAGG
The DNA here is from genome assembly GCA_014706295.1 of Lycocorax pyrrhopterus obiensis. NCBI lineage: Eukaryota > Metazoa > Chordata > Aves > Passeriformes > Paradisaeidae > Lycocorax > Lycocorax pyrrhopterus. Next base: position 957,060 of record JACSVZ010000031.1, read on the forward strand.
TGTCCCCAGGGTGCCCCGGGGGTGCCCCAGGGGTGGCCAGGTGTCCCCAGGGGTGGCCAGGTGTCCCCAGGGTGCCCCGGGGGTGGCCAGGTGTCCCCGAGTGTCCCCAGGAGTGGCCAGGTGTCCCCAGGGGTGGCCCAGCTGTCCCGGGGGTGGCCCACCTGTCCCCGAGTGTCCCCAAGGGGTGCCCCAGGGGTGGCCAGGTGTCCCCAGGGGTGGCCAGGTGTCCCCAGGGTGCCCCGGGGATGGCCCAGCTGTCCCCGAGTGTCCCCAAGGGGTGTCCAGGTGTCCCCGAGTATCCCCAGGGGTCCCCAAGGGTGTCCAGGTGTCCCCAAGGGTGTCCCCAAGGGTGGCCCAGCTGTCCCCGAGTGTCCCCAAGCGGGCCCAGCTGTCCCCGTGGGTGCCCCAGGTGTCCCCAAGGGGTGCCCCGAGGGTGCCCCAGGGGTGGCCCAGCTGTCCCCGAGCGTCGCCGGGGGGGCCCAGCTGTCCCCGAGTGTCCCCTGGGTGGCCCAGCTGTCCCCGAGGGTGTCCAGGTGTCCCCGGTGTCCCCAAGGGGTGCCCCAGCTGTCCCCGAGGGTGGCCCAGGGGTGCCCTGAGGGTGCCCCGGAGGTGGCCCAGCTGTCCCCACGGTGCCCCAGGGGTGTCCAGGTGTCCCCGAGTGTCCCCAAGCGGGCCCAGCTGTCCCCATGGGTGGCCCAGCTGTCCCCAGGGGTGTCCAGGTGTCCCCAGGGTGCCCCGGGGGTGGCCCAGGGGTGCCCCAGCTGTCCCCGAGTGTCCCCAAGCGGGCCCAGCTGTCCCCGAGGTTGCCCCAGGGGTGGCCCAGCTGTCCCCGAGTGTCCCCAAGTGTCGCCGGGGGGGCCCAGCTGTCCCCGAGGGTGGCCCAGCTGTCCCCAAGCGGGCGCAGGTGTCTCACCTGTGTGGCAGGCGGTGTCCCCGCAGGTGTCCCCGCTGTCCCCGCAGGTGTCCCCTGTCCCTCTGTCCCTCTGTCCGTCTGTCCCCTGTCCCTCTGTCCCTCTGTCCCTCTGTCCCTCTGTCCCTCTGTCCCCGCCGCTGTGACTCAGAGTTTCCCGTGGCTCCGCCGATCGGTGGCACCTGCGCGCGGCGACACGTGGGGGACACGGCCAAAGATGGGCACGGGGACAGGGCGGGGACAGGGACAGAGGGACAGGGGGACAGAGGGACAGAGGGACAGAGGGACAGAGGGACAGAGGGACAGGGGGACAGGGGGACAGGGACAGAGGGACAGGGACAGAGGGACAGAGGGACAGAGGGACAGGGACAGAGGGACGGGGACAGAGGGACAGGGGGACAGAGGGACAGGGCGGGTACAGGGACAGGGGGACAGAGGGACAGAGGGACAGGGGGACAGGGACAGGGGGACAGAGGGACAGAGGGACAGAGGGACAGGGACAGAGGGACGGGGGACAGGGACAGAGGGACAGGGGGGACAGAGGGACAGAGGGACAGGGACAGAGGGACGGGGGTACAGAGGGACAGAGGGGATGGGGAGGACAGGGACAGAGGGACAGGGAGGGGACAGAGGGACAGAAGGGGGATGGGGGGAGATGGGGGGACAGAGGGACGGGGGAGATGGGGGAGAGGGACAGGGACAGAGGGACAGGGACAGAGGGACACGGAGGGGATACGGGGGATGGGGGACAAGGAGGGGATGGGGGGACAGAGGGACAAAGGGGGACAGAGGGACGGGGGGCAGGGGGAGATGGGGGGAGAGGGACAGGGAGGGACAGAAGGACAAGGGGGGGTGTGGGGATGGGGGACAGAGGGACAAGAGGGGGACGGGGGGACAGAGAGGGGACAGGGGGACGGGGGGGGACAGGGAGGGGACAGAGGGACAAGGGGGGGACAGGAGAGAGGGACAGAGGGACACGGGGTGGACAGAGGGACAAGGGGGAGACAGAGGGACAGCGGGACAGGGAGGGGACAGAGGGACAGGGGGGGGACAGAGGGGGATGGGGGGGAGATGGCGAGGGGGGGACGGGAGGGACAAGGAGGGGACAGGAGAGAGGGAGGGGGGGACAGGGGGGGACGGGGTGGGGGACGGTGCTCCCAGTGCTCCCAGTGCGAGCGGCTTTCAGTGCACTGGGAGAGACTGGGATGCGGTTTGGGGAGCGCTGGGATGTACTGGGAGGGACTGGGAGGGAGTTTGAAAGCACTGGGAGGGGGTTTGGGGGGCACTGGGATATATTGGGAGGAGTTTTGGGGGGCACTGGGATATACTGGGAGGCACTGGGAGGAGTTTTGGGGGCACTGGGATATACTGGGAGGCACTGGGAGGAGTTTTGGGAGGCACTGGGGGAGTTTTGGGGGACACTGGGATATACTGGGAGGAGTTTTGGGGGCACTGGGATATACTGGGAGGGACTGGCAGCAGTTTTGGGGAGCACTGGGTTATACTGGGAGGAGTTTTGGGGAGCACTGAGATATACTGGGTTATACTGGGAGGAGTTTTGGGGGGCACTGGGATGTACTGGGAGGGACTGGGAGGGGGTTTGAATGCACCGGGAGGGGGTTTTGGGGGCACTGGGATAGACTGGGAGGCACTGGGAGTTTTGGGGAGCACTGGGACACACTGGGAGGAGTTTTGAGGGGCACAGGGATATACTGGGATATACTGGGAGGAGTTTTGGGGGGCACTGGGATATACTGGGATATACTGGGAGGAGTTTTGGGGGGCACTGGGATATACTGGGAGGCACTGGGAGGAGTTTTGGGGGGCACTGGGATATACTGGGAGGAGTTTTGGGGGGCACTGGGATATACTGGGAGGCACTGGGAGGAGTTTTGGGGAGCACTGGGATATACTGGGTTATACTGGGAGGAGTTTTGGGGGGCACTGGGATATACTGGGAGGAGTTTTGGGGAGCACTGGGATATACTGGGAGGCACTGGGAGGAGTTTTGGGGACACTGGGATATACTGGGAGGGGGTTTGAATGCACTGGGAGGGACTGGGAAGGAGTTGGGGGGGCACTGGGATGGACTGGGATGGACTGGGAGGGCACTTGTTGAGTGCATGGAGCTGTACCGGGGCCATACTGGGTGATACTGGGCCATACTGGGAGCCAGTTGGGCTGTACTGGGCCATACTGGGCCACACTGGGGGTGTCCCCAAACCCTCTGCCAAGGACTGGACCCATCCCAGCACCTCCCAGTCCATCCCAGTATAGCCCAAATCCCGGCCCAACCCTTCCCAGTCCAGCCCAAATCCCCTCCCAGTGCCTCCCAGTATAACCCAGTGCCCCAATACAGCTTCCCAGTCCCTCCCAGTATAACCCAGTGCCCCAATACACCTTCTCAGTGCCCCCTGATCCCCTCCCAGTCCATCCCAGTCCCTTCCCAGTGCCCTGAAACCCCTCCCAGTCCCTCCCAGTCAATCCCAGTGCACTGAAACCCTCTCCCAGTCCACCCCAGTTCCCCCAGTGTCCTCCCAGTCCCTCCCAGTGCCACCCAGTGCCCTCCCAGTCCCTCCCAGTGTCCACAAACCCCCTCCCAGCGCCCTCCCAGTGCACTGAAACCCTCTCCCAGTCCCTCCCAGTGCCCCGACCCCCCCTCCCAGTCCCCCCCAGTGCCCTGACCCCTGCTCCCAGTGCCTCCAGTGTCCTCCCAGTCCTCTCCCAGTCCCTCCCAGTACCCTCCAGTGCCCTCCAGTCCCTCCCAGTGCCCACAAATCCCCTCCCAGTGCCCCCCCAGTCCCTCCCAGTGCCCCGACCCCTGCTCCCAGTCCCCCCAGTGTCCACAAATCCCCTCCCAGTGCACTGAAACCCTCTCCCAGTTCCTCCCAGTGCCCTCCCAGTGTCCCCCAGTGGTTTCCCAGCCCCTCCCAGTGCCCTCCCAGTCCCTCCCAGTGCCCTGACCCCCGCTCCCAGTCCCTCCCAGTGCCCTCAGTGTCCTCCCAGTCCTTTCCCAGTCCCTCTCAGTGCCCTCCAGTCCCTCCCAGTGCCCCCAGTATCCTCCCAGTCCCTCCCAGTGCCCTCCAGTGCCCTCCCAGTCCCCACAAATCCCCTCCCAGTGCCCCGACCCCCGCTCCCAGTCCCCCCCAGTGCCCACAAATCCCCTCCCAGTGCCCCCCAGTGGTTTCCCAGCCCCTCCCAGTCCCCCCCAGTCCCTCCCAGTGCCTCCCAGTGCCCACAAATCCCCTCCCAGTGCCCCCCAGTGCCCCCAGTCCCCCCAGTGCCCTCTCCCCCCCCTCCCAGTCGCTCCCCTCCCCCCCGCACCTGCTCCCCGCACCTGTCGCGGTCGCTGCCCTGAGCCGGTAATTAATGCCCGCGGTAATTAACCCCTGCGGCCATTAATCAATCACCCGCGGTAATGAACACCCTCCTGCTCGGGTCATTAATCATCCCCGGTAATTAATCATTGCTCCTCCCCGGCTGTAATTAATGCCCGCGGTAATTAACCCCTGCAGTAATTAATGCCCACGGTAATTAACCCCTGCGGTCATTAATCAATCACCCCCGGTAATGAACACCCTCCTGCCCCGATAATTAATCATCCCCCGGTAATTAATCATCCCCGGTAATTAATCACTGCTCCCCCCCGGCTGTAATTAATGCCCGCGGTAATTAACCCCTGCGGCCATTAATCACCCCCGGTAATTAATCATCCCCGGTAATGAACACCCTCCTGCTCGGGTAATTAATCATCCCCGGTAATTAACACCCTTCCCCCCCGGTAATTAATCATCCCCGGTAATTAATCATTGCTCCCCCCGGCTGTAATTAATGCCCGCGGTAATTAACCCCTGCGGCCATTAATCACCCCCGGTAATGAACACCCTCCTGCCCCGGTAATTAATCATCCCCGGTAATTAACACCCTCCTGCCCCGGTAATTAATCATCCCCCGGTAATTAACATTCTCCTGCCCCGGTAATTAATCATCCCCGGTAATTAATCATTGCTCCCCCCCGGCTGTAATTAATGCCCGCGGTAATTAACCCCTGCGGCCATTAATCATCCCCGGTAATTAACACCCTCCTGCCCTGGTAATTAATCATCCCCCGGTAATTAACACCCTCCTGCCCCGGTAATTAATCATCCCCGGTAATGAACACCCTCCTGCTCGGGTAATTAATCATCCCCGGTAATTAATCATTGCTCTCCCCCGGCTGTAATTAATGCCCGCGGTAATTAACGCCTGCAGTCATTAATTATCCCCGCCGCCATTCATCATCCCCCGCTAATTAACACCCTCCTGCCCCGGTAATTAATCATCCCCGGTAATTAATCATCCCCGGTAATTAATCATCTCCCGCTAATTAACACCCTCCTGCCCCGGTAATTAATCATCCCCGGTAATTAATCACTGCTCCCCCCCGGCTGTAATTAATGCCCGCGGTAATTAACGCCTGCAGTAATTAATGCCCGCGGTAATTAACCCCTGCGGTAATTAATCATCCCCGCCGCCATTCATCATCTCCGGTAATTAACACCCTTCCCCCCCGGTAATTAATCATCCCCGGTAATTAATCATTGCTCCCCCCGGCTGTAATTAATGCCCGCGGTAATTAACCCCTGCGGCCATTAATCACCCCCGGTAATTAATCATCCTCGGTAATTAATCTTCTCCCGGCAATTAACACCCTCCTGCCCCGGTAATTAATTATCCCCCCCGGTAATTAATCATTCCCTCCTCCCTCAGACTGTAATTAACGCCCCCGCTAATTAACTGCCCTCTCCGCTAATTAAACACCCCCCCGCTAATTAAAACCCCAACCCCTTAATTAATCTTCTCCTGGTCATTAATCATAATCCCCCCCCGTAATTAATTGCCCCAAAGATAATTAATCACAGCCCCCGTGGTAACTAATTATCCCCCCGGTAATTAATTATCCCTGGTAATTAACCACAACCCGCCAAGAATTAATCAGAAACCCCGCTAATTAATTAATTAATCCCCCGTTAATTAACCCCCCCTTTAATTAACCCCTCCCCCGGTAATTAGTCACCTCCCGGTAATTAATCCTCACCCCGTTAATTAACCCCCGACTGGAGTTGATTAATGCTCCCCGGTAATTAACCCCCGCTAATTAATCAGAACACCTCGGGTAATTAGCATACTCCGGTAATTGATGCCCGGCTCGGTAATTAATTAACCCCCCGGTAATTCATTAACCCCCGGGTAGTTAATTAACCCCCGCTAATTAACCCCCGCTCGGTAATTAATTATAACCGCCCGTAATTAACGGAGCCCCTCCGCGGGTCATTAACACCTGCCTGTAATTAATCACGCCCGGTAATTAATGATCCCCGGGGAATCCATCATTGCCGCTAATTAAACCCACACGCTGCTAATTAATCAGGCGCTAATTAGCTCAGCCCTCCCAGTTCATCCCAGTCCCTCCCAGTGCCTTCCCAGTTCATCCCAGTTCATCCCAGTGCCTTCCCAGTGCCTTCCCAGTTCATCCCAGTGCCTTCCCAGTGCCTTCCCAGTTCATCCCAGTTCAGCTCAGTGCCTTCCCAGTTCATCTCAGTGCAGCCCAGTCCTTCCCAGTGCCCTCCCAGTTCATTCCAGTTCGTTCCAGTGCATCCCAGTTTACCCCAGTGCCTTCCCAGTTCATTCCAGTTTAGCCCAGTGCCCTCCCAGCGCTCCCAGTGCATTCCAGTTCATCCCAGTGCCTTCCCAGTTCATCCCAGTGCCCTCCCAGTTCAGCCCAGTACCTTCCCAGTTCATTCCAGTTCAGCCCAGTGCCTTCCCAGTTCATTCCAGTTTAGCCCAGTGCTCTCAGTGCATTCCAGTTCATCCCAGTGCTCCCAGTTCCCTCTCAGTGCTCCCCAGGGTATTGAAACCCCTTCCCAGTGCCCTCAACCGCCATCCCAGTTCATCCCAGTTCATCCCAGTGTCCTCCCAGTGCTCCCAGTGCCTTCCCAGTGCATTGAAACCCCCTCCCAGTGCTCCCAGTTACCTCCCAGTGCACTGATACTCCGTCCCAGTCCCCCCCAGTCCTCCCCAGTCCCATCCCGGTCCCTCCCAGTTCATTCCAGTGCCTTCCCAGTGCTCCCCACTGCATCGAGCCCCGCTCCCAGTCCCTCCCAGTCCCTCCCAGTGCATTGAAACTCCGTCCCAGTTCATCCCAGTCCCTCCCAGTCCCTTCCCAGTGCCCCCCAGTGCCTCCCAGTGCATTGAAACCCCCTCCCAGTGCTTCCCAGTCTCATCCCACTCCCTCCCAGTTCATTCCAGTGCCTTCCCAGTGCTCCCCAGTCCCTCCCAGTCCCCTCCCAGTGCCCCCCCAGTGCATTGAAACCCCCTCCCAGTATCTCCCAGTGCTTTCCCAGTCCTTCCCAGTCTGTCCCAGTCCCTCCCAGTGCATTAAAACCCTCTCCCAGTCCATCCCAGTGCCTTCCCAGTGCTTCCCAGTGCATTGAGCCCCCCTCCCAGTTCCCCCCAGTCTCTCCCAGTCCCTCCCAGTGCATTGAAACTCCATCCCAGTCCCTCCCAGTGCCCCCAGTCCCTGTCCCGGTGGGGGAGGGGCCCTGGCGGGGGGCCCGGGTGGGGGAGGGGCAGGGACAGGTGCGGGGGGCCCGAAATAACCGGGGGGGCGGGGCCGGGAACTGGGAGGGACTGGGAGGGACTGGGGAGAGACTGGGATGGGATTGGGAGGGACTGGGGGGCACTGGGGGGGGAACTGGGATGAGATTGGGGGGGACTGGAGAGGACTGGAGGGGACTGGGGGGGATTGGGGGGGAACTGGAGGGGACTGGGGGGAACTGGGAGGGACTGGGGGAGACTGGGGGGGGGAACTGGAGGGGACTGGGAGGGACTGGGAGGGGACTGGGAAGGACTGGGAGGCACTGGGGGGAACTGGGAGGGACTGGGGGGGTATAACCCAGTATAACCCAGTATATCCCAGTCCCCTCCCAGTACAGCCCAGTCCCCAGGCAGCATGCCCTAGGATGTCCCAGTTGTTCCCAGTACGGCCCAGTCCCCTCCCAGTACAGCCCAGTGCCCTCCCAGTATATCCCAGTCCCCAGCCAGTACAGCCCAGTATCCCCCCAGTATGTCCCAGTCCCTCCCAGCCCCCTCCCAGTACGGCCCAGTGCCTCCCAGTAGATCCCAGTCCTCTCCCAGTACGGCCCAGTCACTCCCAGTACAGCCCAGTTCCTCCTCCAGAATCCCAAGCACCCTCCCAGTATGGCCCAGTCCCTCCCAGTCCCTCCCAGTTCCCCCGGCTCCGTCCCAGCCCCGCCCCTTCCGGAAGTGACGTCACCGCGGGCGAGCGCGGCCGGAAGCGGCTCCGGGGGTGGCGGCGGCGCTGGGTGAGAACTGGGAGGGACTGGGGGGGACTGGGATGGACTGGGAGAGACTGGGAGAGACTGGGGGGGACTGGGAGAGACTGGGAGGGACTGGGATGGACTGGGAGGGACTGGGAGAGACTGGGAGGCACTGGGCCGTACTGGGCTGTACTGGGCCGTACTGGGCCGTACTGGGCCGTACTGGGAGGCACTGGGCCGTACTGGGAGCGTACCCGGGGGCTCCCCAGTCCCAGCTCGGGGCGTTCCCAGGCCGATCCCAAATCCCGACTGTTGGGGATCCCAGACCCGGCCCCGGGAATCCCCAAATCCCAATTCCCAAATCCCAAATCCCAGCTCGGAGAATTCCCAAATCCCAGCTCAGGGAATTCCCAAATCCCAAATCCCAGCCCAGAGAATCCAAGTCCTAGCTCGGGGGATCCCAAATCCCAATCCCAGCTCGGAGAATTCCCAAATCCCAAATCCCAGCCCAGGGAATTCCCAAATCCCAAATCCCAGCTCGGAGAATTCCCAAATCCCAAATCCCAGCCCGGGGGATCCCAAATCCGGCCTGGGGGGTTCCCGAGCAGAGAATTCCCCAAATCCCGGTTGAGGGATCCTGAATCCCGATCCCAGCCCAGGGAATTCCCGGATCCCAAATCGGGGGATCCCCAATCCCGATCCCCTCCTGGGGGCTCCGGTTCCCACGAATTCCCGGATTTTTTGCCGTTCCTTGGATTATTTGGATCCCCCTAAATCCAGCCCCGGGGGGGTCCTTGAGGGGATCCCCAAATCCCGCTCGGGGAATTCCCAAAGGGATCCCCAAATCCGACTCAGGGAATTCCCAAAGGGATCCCTAAATCCCAATCAGGGAATTCCCAAAGGGATCCCAAAATCCCAATCAGGGAATTCCCACAGGGATCCCCAAATCCCGCTGGGGGAATTCCCAAAGGGATCCCCAAATCCAGCTCAGGGAATTCCCAAAGGGATCCCCAAATCCCACTTGGGCAATTCCCACAGGGATCGCCAAATCCCAATCAGGGAATTCCCAAAGGGATCCCCAAATCCCACTCGGGGAATTCCCAAAGGGATCCCCAAATCCGGCTCCAGGGGGTCCCCAAATCCAGCTGGGGGATCCCGGGGGAATTCCCGAATCCAGCTCAGGGATCCCCAAATCCCACTCAGGGAATTCCCGAAGGGATCCCCAAATCCCAGCTCAGAATTCCCAAAGGGATCCCCAAATCCCACTCAGGGAATTCCCAAAGGGATCCCCAAATCCCGCTCAGGGAATTCCCACAGGGATTCCCAAATCCAGCCAGGGGATTCCAGGAGCATCCCCAAATCCAGCTCAGGGGTTCCAAGGGGATCCCAAATCCCTCTCAGGAGATTCCCAAGGGGATCCCCACATCCATTTTAGGGGATTCCTGAGGGGTTCCCCAAATCCGGCTCCAGGCGTTCCAAAGGGAATCCCCAAATCCAGTTTAGGGCATTCCCAGGATCCCCCAAATCCAGCTCAGGGAATTCCCAAGGGGATCCCCAAATCCCGCTCCAGGGGTCCCTGGGGAGATTCCCAAATCCATCTTGGAGGGTTCCAGAGGGGAGCCCCAAATCCACCTTAGGGCGTTCCCAGGTTTCCCCAAATCCAGCCAGGGGGATTCCAAGGGGATCCCCAAATCCAGCTCAGAGAATTCCCAAAGGGGTCCCCAAATCCGGCTCCAGGGGGTCCCCAAATCCAGCTGGGGGATCCCAGGGGGAATTCCCGAATCCAGCTCAGGGATCCCCAAATCCCACTCAGGGAATTCCCGAAGGGATCCCCAAATCCCAGTCAGGGAATTCCCACAGGGATCCCCAAATCCCACTCAGGGAATTCCCACAGGGATCCCCAAATCCCAGCTCCAGGGGTTCCAAGGGGATCCCCAAATCCCGCTCAGGGAATTCCCAAAGGGATCCCCAAATCCCGCTTGGGGAATTCCCACAGGGATCCCCAAATCCCAGCTCAGAATTCCCAAAGGGATCCCCAAATCCCGCTCGGGGAATTCCCACAGGGATCCCCAAATCCCACTCCAGGGAATTCCCACAGGGATCCCCAAATCCCGCTCCAGGGAATTCCCACAGGGATCCCCAAATCCCGCTCCGGGGCAAACCCCAACTTGGGGCTCTCCAAACTCAGGGGATCCCCAAACCCATCCCGGAGGGATTCTCGAGGGAATTCCCACTTCCTCACCTGTCCCCGTTCCCGCTTTTCCAGGTGCGGCCATGGAGGGGCCACGGGGCCGTGACCCCCCCTTTTCCCAGGGGATCCCCCCCCTCTCCGAAGGGGAGGAGGAGGAGGAGGAGCCACGGGAGGAGGAAGAGCCAGGTGAGGAGGAGGAACCAGGTGAGGAAGGAACAGGTGAGGAAGAACAAGATCCAGGTGAGGAGGAAGAAGCAGGTGAGGAAGAAAATCCAGGTGAGGAAGAAAATCCAGGTGAGGAGGATCTAGGTGAGGAAGAACCAGGTGAGGAGGAAGATCCAGGTGAGGAAGAAGAGCCAGGTGAGGAAGAAAATCCAGGTGAGGAGGAAGATCCAGGTGAGGAAGAAGATCCAGGTGACGATGAAGATGGAGCTGAAGAGGATCCAGGTGATGACGAAGACCCAGGTGAGGAAGAGCAGGAGGAGGAGCCAGCGGGAGCCCCCCAGGTGCGCCCCGCTCCAGGCGAGGCCTCGGGCTGCGGGCTGAGCCCCCCCGAGCCGCGCCGGCCCCGCCTGTACCTGCGGCCGCGCCGCGCCCCGGAGGAGCCGGGCCCGTCCCGCGGGGACCCTCCGCGGGCGCCCTGGGGCCACCCGGGCGAGCCGGGCGCCGAGCCGGTGGCCCCGCACGGTGCCGCGGCCGAGGCGGGCGCCGCGCCCGGCTTCGTGCAGCTCATCGACGAGCGCGGCGTCTACTCCACGGCCAAGCTGGTGCTGGGCGGCCGCGCGGGCGCCGCGGGCGCGCCGGGGGAGGCCGAGGAGGAGGAGGAGGAGGAGGAGGAAGAGGAGGATCTGCCGCCTCACCTGGAGATCCGGCAGGTGATCGTGGCCGAGAAGCCCTTCCAGTGCCCCGTGTGCCACAAGGGCTTCAAGCGCGCCTGGGAGCTGCTGAGCCACGAGGTGGTGCACACCGAGGCGCGGCCCTACACCTGCCCCCTGTGCCAGGCCACCTTCAAGCGCCACTCGGACTTCAAGAGCCACGGGCTGGTGCACACGGAGGAGCGGCCGCACCGCTGCGACCTGTGCGGGAAGCGCTTCAAGCGCTCCTCCAACCTGCAGGAGCACCGGCGCATCCACAGCGGCGAGCGCCCCTTCGCCTGCCCGCGCTGCGCCAAGGGCTTCAAGACGCCCTACGAGCGCCAGCGCCACGCCCTGACGCACCTGGGCGCCGAGAGGCCCTTCCGCTGCGGCGACTGCGGCAAGGACTTCCCGGCGGCCAACGCGCTGCTGCTGCACCGGCGGCAGCGCTGCCAGGACAAGCCGCACGCCTGCGGCGTCTGCGGCAAGCGCTTCACCTACGGCCACAGCCTCAAGGTGCACGAGCGCGTGCACACGGGCGACCGGCCCTTCCGCTGCGCGCTCTGCGGCAAGGCCTTCAAGCAGAGCAACGCGCTGGCCTCGCACGAGCGCGTGCACACGGGCGAGCGCCCCTTCGCCTGCCGCACCTGCGGCAAGGCCTTCAAGCAGTCGTCCTACCTGGCCATCCACCAGCGCGCGCACACGGGCGAGCGGCCGTACCGCTGCGAGGCCTGCGGCAAGGCCTTCGCGCGGCCCTCGCTGCTGCTGCAGCACCGGCGCGTGCACAGCCAGGAGCGGCCGCACCAGTGCGGCCACTGCCACAAGTTCTTCAAGGACCTGGCCTACCTGGCCGTGCACGAGAAGGTGCACACGGGAGAGACGCCCTACAAGTGCGGCGTGTGCGCCAAGGGCTTCGCGCACCCCTCCAACCTGCTGCAGCACCAGCGCGTGCACCGCGACACCTGAGGGGGGCCCGCGCGGGCCTGGGGCCGGGAAAGGTGCGGCGCCTTCGCCTGAAGCACCTGAGCCCCGCGGGTGGAGCCCCAGGGGAAAGGAGCCCCGGTATCAGACAGGTGCGGACCCCAGAAACCTCCCCTGGCCCCCAGAAAGCTGCAGCAGCAGCATCTGGACTGTGACACCTGAGCTGCAGGTGTGGGGACTTTGTACCAGTGATCCAGGGCAGGTGTGGATCCCAAAAACCTCCCCTGGACCCCGGAAAGCCGCAGCAGCAGCACCTGGACTGCGACACCTGAGCCGCAGGTGTGGGGACTTTGTACCAGTGATCCAGGGCAGGTGTGGATCCCAAAACTGTGCTGTGGACCCCAAAAATCTGCAGCAGAAACACCTGAACTGCGACACCTGAGCCGCAGGTGTGGGGACTTTGTACCAGTGACCCCGGACAGGTGTGGACCCCAAAAACCTCCCCTGGACCCCATAAAGCCGCAGCAGCAACACCTGGACTGCGACACCTGAGCTGCAGGTGTGGGGACTTTGTACCAGTGATCCAGGACAGGTGTGGACCCCAAAAATGTCCCGTGGACCCCAGAAAGCCGCAGCAGCAACACCTGGACTGCAACACCTGAGTCGCAGGTGTGGGAACCCCAGATCTGTGACCCTGGACAGGTGTGGACCCAAAAAATGTACTATGGACCCCAAAAATCTGCAGCAGCAACACCTGGACTGCGACACCTGAGCTGCAGGTGTGGGGACTTTGTACCAGTGACCCCGGGCAGGTGTGCACCCCAAAAATGTGCTGTGGACCCCAAAAATCTGCAGCAGCAGCACCTGAACTGCGACACCTGAGCTGCAGGTGTGGGGACTTTGTACCAGTGACCCAGGACACGTGCGGACCCCAAAAATGTGCTGTGGACCCCAAAAATCTGCAGCAGCAACACCCGGACTGCAACCCCTGAGCCCCAGGGCTGCCCCCCAGGTGAACGGACCCCGTCCCCGCGCCCCAGCTCAGGTGAGCCCCCAGCACCTGCGGCCCCGCCAGGTGCACGGCCAGGAGCGGCCGCACCAGTGCGGCCACTGCCACAAGTTCTTCAAGGACCTGGCCTACCTGGCCGTGCACGAGAAGGTGCACACGGGAGAGACGCCCTACAAGTGCGGCGTGTGCGCCAAGGGCTTCGCGCACCCCTCCAACCTGCTGCAGCACCAGCGCGTGCACCGCGACACCTGAGAGGGGCCCGCGCGGGCCTGGGGCCGGGAAAGGTGCGGCGCCTTCGCCTGAAGCGCCTGAGCCCCGCGGGTGGAGCCCCAGGGGAAAGGAGCCCCGGTATCAGACAGGTGCGGACCCCAAAAACCTCCCCTGGACCCCAGAAAGCTGCAGCAGCAGCATCTGGACTGTGACACCTGAGCTGCAGGTGTGGGGACTTTGTACCAGCGATCCAGGACAGGTGTGGATCCCAAAACTGTGCTGTGGACCCCAAAAATCTGCAGCAGCAACACCTGGACTGCAACACCTGAGCCGCAGGTGTGGGGACTTTGTACCAGTGACCCCGGCCAGGTGTGGACCCCAAAAACCTCCCCTGGACCCCAAAAATCTGCAACAGCAACACCTGGACTGCGACACCTGAGCTGCAGGTGTGGGGACTTTGTACCAGTGACCCCGGACAGGTGTGGACCCCAAAAACCTCCCCTGGACCCCATAAAGCCGCAGCAGCAACACCTGGACTGCGACACCTGAGCTGCAGGTGTGGGAACCCCAGATCTGTGATCCAGGACAGGTGCGGACCCCAAAAACCTCCCCTGGACCCCAAAAAGCTGCAGCAGCAGCACCTGGACTGCGACACCTGAGCTGCAGGTGTGGGAACCCTGGATCTGCATCCCAGGACAGGTGTGGGCCCCAAAACTCCACTGTGGACCCCAGAAATCTGCAGCAGCAGCACCTGGACTGCAGCACCTGAGCCCCAGGTGAAAGGACCCAGTACCAGTGATCCAGGACAGGTGCGGACCCCAAAACTGTGCTGTGGACCCCAAAAATCTGCAGCAGCTGCACCTGAACTGCAACACTTGAGCCCCAGGTGAAGGGACCTTGAATCTGCATCCCAGGACAGGTGTGGACCCCAAAAATGTGCTGTGGACCCCAAAAAGCTGCAGCAGCTGCACCTGAACTGCGACACCTGAGCTGCAGGTGTGGGGACTTTGTACCAGTGATCCAGGACAGGTGTGGACCCCAAAAACCTCCCCTGGACCCCAGAAAGCCGCAGCAGCAACACCTGGACTGCGACACCTGAGCTGCAGGTGTGGGGACTTTGTACCAGTGACCCCGGACAGGTGTGGACCCCAAAACTCCACTGTGGACCCCAAAAATCTGCAACAGCTGCACCTGGACTGCAACACCTGAGCCGCAGGTGAGGGGACCTTGAATCTGCACTCCAGGCCAGGTATGGGGTCTGGATCTGCGCACCTGGACAGGTGTGGGGTCTGGATCTGCACCTGGACAGGTGTGGGGTCTGGATCTGCGCACCTGGACAAGTGTGGACCCCAAAATCTGCAGCACCTGAGCCGCAGGTGAGGGGCCCCGCCCCGGTCACACCTGAGCTGTGACGTCACCGGCACCGGAGGAGGAGCTGGGGGACCCCCGGGGTGCACCTGCGGCCAGGTGTGAGCCCAGAACTGCGATGCCTCACCTGAGCCCTCACCTGAGCCCTCACCTGGAGCTCAGAGCCCCTCCCGGTCCGGACTCGGGGACCTGGGGCCGGACTCACCTGGATTTTGGGGCGCTCCAGGTGCACACCTGGATGGGGCGGGGCCTTCCCGGGGCCTGGATTTGTTCCCCTCGGACAATGGGACAGGGACAGCTCACCTGGGCACACCTGAGCTCACCTGGGCACACCTGGGCACACCTGAGGCACACCTGGGCTCACCTGGGCACACCTGAGCACACCTGGGCACACCTGAGCTCACCTGGGCACACCTGGGGCACACCTGAGCTCACCTGGGCACACCTGAGCTCACCTCAGCGCACCTGGGGCTCACCTGGGCACACCTGGGGCACACCTGAGGTCACCTGGGGCTCACCTGGGCACACCTGGGGCACACCTGGGCACACCTGAGGTCACCTGGGGCTCACCTGGGGCTCACCTGGGCACACCTGGGGCACACCTAGGGCTCACCTGGGCACACCTGAGCTCACCTGGGCACACCTGAGGTCACCTGGGGCACACCTGGGGCTCACCTGGGCACATCTGGGCACATCCTGAGCTCACCTGGGCACACCTGGGGCTCACCGGGGCACACGTGGACACACTTGGGCTCATCTGGGCTCACCTGGGACACACCTGAGCACACCTGGGGCACACCTGGGCACACCTGGGGCTCACCTGGCCACACCTGGGGCACACCTGTCCCACCTTTCCGGGCGGTACCTGTAGCGCTGGGGGCGGGGGTGGGGCACACCTGAGTGATTCATTAAATGATGATTGATGACGTCATCACCGGTCTCACCTGAGTCCCACCTGGAGCATCGGGGGCGGAGCCAGCGGACAGGTGGGGGAGGGAGAGATTCCCCCCCCCCCAAATTCACACCTGGGGGGTGCAGGACCCCCCAAATTCACACCTGGGGCATTGGGGACCCCCCAAATTCACACCTGGAGGGCTCGGGATCCCCAAAATTCACACCTGGAGGGGCGGAGCCTCTCCAAATCCACACCTGGGGGGTTGGGACCTCCAAAATCCACACCTGGAGAGTCAGGGACACCCCAAATTCACACCTGGAGAGTCAGGGACACCCCAAATTCACAGCTGGGGGGTTGGGAACAGCCAAAATTCACACCTGGGGGGTTGGGAACCCCCCAAATTCACACCTGGGGGTTGGAGAAGCCCCCAAATTCACACCTGGAGGAACAAGGATCCCCCAAAATTCACACCTGGAGCATTGGGGATCCCCCAGATTCACACCTGGAGGGTTGGGAACCCCCAAAATCCACACCTGGAGGATCAGGACCGCCCAAAGTCACACCTGGGGTGCTGGGGACCCCCAAAATTCACACCTGGAGGGCTCAGGATCCCCCAAAATTCACACCTGGAGGGCTCAGGATCCCCCAAATTCACACCTGGAGGATCAGGGACACCCCAAAATTCACACCTGGCGGGTTGGGGACCCCCAAAATCCACACCTGGAGGGCTCAGGACCCCCCAAATTCTCACCTGTCCCACCTGGAGGGCTGGGGACACGCCCAGATTCACACCTGGAGGGCTCGGGACCCCCCAAAATTCACACCTGGAGGGGCGGAGACCCCCTAAATTCACACCTGGGGGGTTGGGACCCCCAAAATCCACACCTGGAGAGTCAGGGACACCCCAAATTCACACCTGGAGGGCTCAGGACCCCCAAAATTCACACCTGGAGGGTTGGGAACAGACAAATTTCACACTTGGAGGGCTCAGGATCCCCCAAAGTCACACCTGGGGGGTTGGGAACCCCCAAATCCACACCTGGAGGGCTCAGGACGCCCCAAATTCACACCTGGGGGTTGGGAACCTCCCAAAATTCACACCTGGAGGTGCAGAGACCCCCCAAATTCTCACCTGGGGGGTTGGGATCCCTCAAAATGCACACCTGGAGAGTCAGGGACACCCCAAATTCACACCTGGAGGATTCAGGATCCCCAAAATTCACAGCTGGAGGGTTGGGATCCCCCAAATTCACACCTGGAGGGTTGGGAACCCCCAAAATTCACACCTAGAGGGCTCAGGACCCCCCAAATTCACACCTGTCCCACCTGGAGGGCTGGGGACACGCCCAGATTCACACCTGGGGGGTTGGGATCCCCAAAATCCACACCTGGAGAGTCAGGGACACCCCAAATTCACACCTGGAGGAACAGGGACCTCCCAAAATTCACACCTGGAGGGCTCAGGATGCCCCAAATTCACACCTGGAGGGCTCGGGAACACCCAAAATCCACACCTGGGGGGTTGGGATCCCCCCAAATTCACACCTGGGGGGTTGGAGAAGCCCCCAAATTCACACCTGGAGGAACAAGGATCCCCCAAAATTCACACCTGGAGGATCAGGACCGCCCAAAGTCACACCTGGGGCGCTGGGGACCCCCAAAATTCACACCTGGAGGGTTGGGAACAGACAAATTTCACACCTGGAGGGCTCAGGATCCCCCAAAGTCACACCTGGGGGGTTGGGGACCCCCAAATCCACACCTGGAGGGCTCAGGACGCCCCAAATTCACACCTGGAGGATGAGGGACACCCCAAAATTCACACCTGGGGGTTGGGAACCTCCCAAAATTCACACCTGGAGGATCAGGACCGCCCAAAGTCACACCTGGGGCACTGGGGACCCCCAAAATTCACACCTGGAGGGCTCAGGATCCCCCAAAATTCACACCTGGAGGATTGGGACCCCCCCAAAAACCACACCTGGGGCATTGGGGACCCCCAGAATTCACACCTGGAGAGTCAGGGACACCCCAAATTCACACCTGGAGAGTCAGGGACCCCCCAAAATCCGCACCTGTCGCACCTGCAGCGTTCAGGACCCCCAAGAACTGCACACCTGTCGCACCTGGAGGGTCCGGAGCCGTTTTTAATTCGTTCACCTGCCCCAGGTGCTGCTGGGGGGCGGGGCAGGGGCCAGGTGAGAGGGGCCAGGTGAGAAGGGCCAGGTGAGAACAGGTGAGAGGGGCCAGGTGAGGGGTTCCAGGTGAGAGGTTCCAGGTGAGAGAGGCCAGGTGAGGGATTCCAGGTGAGAGATTCCAGGTGAGAGGGGCCAGGTGAGAAATTCCAGGTGAGGGGTTCCAGGTGAGAGGGGCCAGGTGAGAAATTCCAGGTGAGAAATTCCAGGTGAGGGGTTTCAGGTGAGAGGTTCCAGGTGAGGGGTTCCAGGTGAGGGGTTCCAGGTGAGAAATTCCAGGTGAGAAATTCCAGGTGAGGGGTTTCAGGTGAGAGGTTCCAGGTGAGGCGCCCAGGTGAGCTCAGGGGGCGTCGTCCATCAGCTGCAGCGTGTCGGCCTCGTCAGGTGGGGCCCTCCTGGGCAGGTAAATGGTGCCGGGGCCTCTTGAGGCGCCCAGGTGAGCTGGGGACACACCTGGTGTCACCTGGTGCCACCTGATGTCACCTGGCTGTCACCTGGTGTCACCTGATGTCACCTGGTGCCACCCGGCTGCCAGCCGGCCGTGCCGGGGGCGGGGCAGGTGCAGGACTCACCTGTGGCACACCTGGCCCGCAAGGTGAGCCAGAGCAGGGCCCCGCTCAGGGCCGTCAGCAGCACCAGCAGCGCCACCAGGTACGCGCAGGAGGGGGACGCACCTGGGGGGAGGGGGGACAGGTGAGGGGGGTCACGGGGGGAGCCTTCAGCCCTTCTCACCTGTCCTGGTTCAGCCCTTCACACCTGTCCTGGGTCAGCCCTTCTCACCTGTCCTGGGTCAGTTTAACCCTTCTCACCTGTCCTGGCCCTTCACACCTGTCCTGGTTCAGCCCTTCACACCTGTCCTGGTTCAACCCTTCCCACCTGTCCTGGTTCCTCCCCTCTCACACCTGTCCTGGCTCCTCCACACCTGTCCTGGCTCCTCCCTTCACACCTGTCCCAGTTCTTCCTCTCTCACCTGTCCTGGCTCCTCCTTCACACCTGTCCTGGTTCAACCCTTCACTCTTTACCTTTCTCACCTGTCCCACCTTTTTCCTTCACACCTGTCCTGGCTCCTCCCTTCTCACCTGTCCTGGTTTAATCCTTCTCACCTGTCCTGGCTCCTCCCTTCTCACCTGTCCTGGTTTAATCCTTCTCACCTGTCCTGGCTCCTCCCTTCTCACCTGTCTATGTTCAACTTTTCACACCTGTCCTGCCTCTTTCTCACCTGTCCTGCCTTTTCCCTTCTCACCTGTCCCAGCTCCTCCATTCTCACCTGTCCCACTTTTACCTTTCACACCTGTCCTGGTTCAACTCTTCTCCCCTGTCCTGGCTCCACCTTCTCACCTGTCCTGCCTTCACCTTTTGCACCTGTTCCTCTCCTCCTCCTGCTC
>JACSVZ010000031.1:990013-1001515 GCA_014706295.1 Lycocorax pyrrhopterus obiensis
TTCGGGCGGTGCCGGGGCTCGAACCCGCGGCCTCTCCGTGCTCGGGCCCCGCCCCCTCCCCGGGCCGAGCGCGCCCCTTGGCGGCTCAGCGGGGCCGCGCAGCCGCGGACGAGGTGGCCGAGTGGTTAAGGCGATGGACTGCTAATCCATTGTGCTCTGCACGCGTGGGTTCGAATCCCACCCTCGTCGGGAGAGTCCTTTTTGGGGTGGGGGGGGACACCCGATCTTTTAATCCCCCCCGATCTCGTCCGGAGCTGATTTTTGGGGTGTCCCCCCCCGTTTTTTCAATCCCGTTCTCCTCATCCAGAGCTGATTTTGGGGGGGGGGGGACACCCCCGATTTCTCACCCCCGCGATTTCATCCAGAACCGATTTTTTGGGGGGGGGACACCCCCCTTTTTTCAATCCCACTCTCCTCGTCCAGAGCTCATTTTTTGGGGGGGGGGGGCACCCCGGATTTCTCAGTCCCCCACCCTCATCGGGAGCTCTTTTTTGGGGGGAAAACCCCCATTTTTTCAATCCCGCCCTGGTCAGGAGCTGATTTTTTGGGGGGGGGCACCCCCGATTTCTCACCCCGCGTCTTCATCCGGAGCTCAATTTTTGGGGGGGGGGGACACCCCCGATTTCTCACCCCCCCACCCTCATCGGGAGCTCTTTTTTGGGGTGTCCCCCCCCTTTTTTCAATCCCACTCTCCTCGTCCAGAGCTCATTTTTTGGGGGGGGGGGGACACACACCCTCCTTTCTTCAATCCCACCCCCCCCATCCGGAGCCGATTTTTTGGGGGGACCCCCCCCAATTTCCCACCCCCCACCTCATCCAGAACCGATTTTTTTGGGGGGACACCCCCATTTTTTCAACCCCCCCCTCCTCGTCCGGAGCTCATTTTTTGGGGGGGGGGACACCCCCGATTTCTCACCCCCCCCACCCTCATCGGGAGCTCTTTTTTGGGGGGAAAACCCCCTTTTTTCAATCCCACCCTGGTCAGGAGCTGATTTTTTTTGGGGGGGGCACCCCCGATTTCTCACCCCCCCTCCTCATCCGGAGCTCAATTTTTTGGGGGGGGGGACACCCCCATTTTTTCAATCCCACTCTCGTCGGGAGCTCCTTTTTGGGGGAAAAACCCCCTTTTTTCAATCCCACCCTCCTCGTCCAGAGCTCAATTTTTTAGGGGGGGGGGACACCCCCGATTTCTCACCCCCCCACCTCATCCAGAACCGATTTTTTTTGGGGGGGGACACCCCCATTTTTCAATCCCCCCCCGTCGGGAAACGCTTTTTAGGGGACCCCCAATCCTGGAATCCCCCCCGCATCGGGAGCCCCTTTTTGGGGTGGGGGCCCCCCCGATCTCCCAACCCCCCCCCCACGCCGGCAGCCGATTTTTGGGGGCCCCCCCCATTTTTTATCCCTTTTTCCCCATTTTTTTCCCAGATTTTCCCCACCCTTTTCCCCTTTTTTTTCCCGATTTTTTCACCTTTTCCCACCCTTTTTCCCATTTTTCCCCACGTTTTTTTCACCCATTTCTCCCCCATTTTTTTTCCAGATTTTTTTCACCCTTTTCCCACCCTTTTCCCCATTTATTCCCAGATTTTTTCCCACCTTTTCCCACCCTTTTCCCCACTTTTTCCCAGATTTTTCCCTCCTTTTCCCACCCTTTTTCCCCATTTATTCCCAGATTTTTTTCTCCCTTTCCCCATTCTTTTTCCCATCCTTTTTCCCATTTTTCCAGATTTTTTTCACCCTTTTTCCCACTTTTTCCCAGATTTTTTCACCCATTTCCCATCCCTTTTCCCCATTCTTTTTTCCTCCTTTTCCCGTTCTTTTCCCACTTCTTTTCCCGTCCTTTTCCCCATTTTTTCCCGATTTTTCACCCTTTTCCCATCCTTTTCCCCTCCCCTTTTCCCATTTTCTCCCACTTTTTCACGCATTTCCCCCCCATTTTTTCCCAGATTTTTTCCCTCCTTTTCCCACCCGTTTTCTCTTTTTTCCCAGATTTTTTCCCTTTTTTCCCCCGATTTTTTCCCTCCTTTTCCCACCCTTTTCCCCATCCTTTTTTCCTTCTTTTTTCACCCTTTTCCCATCCCTTTTTCCCATTTTTTCTCAGATTTTTTTCCCTTTTTTCCCATCCCCTTTTCCCATTATTTTTTCCTCCTTTTCCCTCCTTTTCCCACTTCTTTCCCCCTTCTTTTCCCCATTTTCTCCCGATTTTTTTATCCTTTCCCCATTTTTTCCCAGATTTTTCACCCATTTCCCATTTTCCCCACTTTTTCCCAGATTTTTTCACCCTTTTCCCCCCTCCTTTTCCCACTTTTCCCACCCTTTCCTCACTTTTTTCCTCTCTTTTCCCATTTTTCCCCCCAAAAAAACCAGGAACAAAAAGCGGCAAATCCCGGGAATTTTATTGGACCCCGCCCAGGTGGGCACAGGGAACCCCGGGCGGGGCCCCGCACCCGTTCCAGGTGTGGCCAACATCTGGCCAGGTGTTCCCAGCCCATTCCAGGTGTTCCCGGCCCATTCCAGGTGTTCCCATCTCATTCCAGATGTTCCCAGCCCATTCCAGGTGTTCCCATCACCTGTCCAGGTGTTCCCAGCCCATTCCAGGTGTTCCCCTCACCTGCCCAGGTGTTCCCAGCCCGTTCCAGGTGTTCCCAGCCCATTCCAGGTGTTCCCAGCCCATTCCAGGTGTTTTTAGCCCATTCCAGGTGTTCCCAGCCCATTCCAGGTGTTCCCAGCCCATTCCCAGGTGTTCCCATCTCATCCCAGGTGTTCCCATCCCATTCCAGGTGTTCCCATCTCATTTCCAGGCGTTTTTAGCCCATTCCAGATGTTCCCATCACCTGTCCAGGTGTTCCCAGCCCGTTCCAGGTGTTCCCATCTCATCCCAGGTGTTCCCAGCCCGTTCCAGATGTTCCCATCTCATTTCCAGCCGTTTTTAGCCCATTCCAGGTGTTTTCATCACCTGCCCAGGTGTTCCCAGCCCATTCCAGGTGTTCCCAGCCCGTTCCAGGTGTTCCCATCTCATTCCAGGTGTTTCCAGCCCATTCCAGATGTTCCCATCCCATTCCCAGGTGTTCCCAGCGCGTTCCAGGCGTTTCCATCACCTGTCCAGGTGTTTTTAGCCCATTCCAGGTGTTCCCCTCACCTGCCCAGGTGTCTCTGTCCCCTTTCCAGGCATTTCCATCTCATTCCAAGTGTTCCCCTCATCTGGCCAGGTGTTCTCATCCCCTCTCCAGGTGTTCCCAGCCCATTCCAGGTGTTCCCATTTCATTTCCAGGCGTTTTTAGCCCATTCCAGGTGTTGCCCTCACCTGCCCAGGTGTGTCCATCCCATTTCCAGGTGTGGCTGGCACCTGCCCAGGTGACTCTGTCCCCTTTCCAGGTGTCTCTGTCCCCTTTCCAGGTGTTCCCATCACCTGTCCAGGTGTCTCTGTCCCATCTCCAGGCATTTTTAGCCCATTCCAGGTGTTCCCCTCACCTGCCCAGGTGTCTCCATCCCATCTCCAGGTGTGTCCATCCCATCTCCAGGTGTTTCCAGACCATTGCCAGGTACTCCCAGCTCATGTCCAGGTGTCCCTATCCCGCTTCCAGGTGTTTCCATGCCACTTCCAGGTGTCTCCATCACCTGGCCAGGTGTCTCTAACCCATCTGCAGGTGTTTCTGTCTCATTCCAGGTGTTCCCAGCCCATCTCCAGGTGTCTCCATCTCATTCCAGGTGTCTCCATCTCATCCCAGGTGTCTCTATCCCATCTCCAGGTGTTTCCGTCTCACCCCAGGTGTCTCTATCCCACTTCCAGGTGTTCCTCTCACCTGTCCAGGTGTTCCCATCCCATCTCCAGGTGTTCCCATCACCTGCTCAGGTGTTTCCAGCTCGTCTCCAGGTGTTTCCAGCTCACTTCCAGACGAGTCCGTTCCATCTCCAGGTGTTTCCACCTGTTCTGGCTCATCTCCAGGTGTGTCCATCACCTGTCCAGGTGTGTCCATCCCATCTTCAGGTGTGTCCATCCCATCTCCAGGTGTGTCCATCTCATCTCCAGGTGTGTCTGTCCCATCTTCAGGCGTGTCCATCACCTGTCCAGGTGTGTCCGTCCCATCTCCAGGTGTCTCTGTCCCATCTCCAGGTGTCTCTGTCCCATCTCCAGGTGTGTCCATCTCACCTCCAGGTGTGTCTGACCCATCTCCAGGTGTGTCTGTCCCATCTCCAGGTGTGTCTGACCCACTGCCAGGTGTGTCCATCTCACCTCCAGGTGTGTCCATCCCATCTCCAGGTGTCTCTAGCCCATCTCCAGGTGTGTCCATCACCTGTCCAGGTGTCCCCACCTCACTACCGGGGGACCCGGAGTCACCTGCGAGGCTCACCTGGCTGCTCCTACTCCCACCTGTGGGGCTCACTTGGCTGCTGCCTCCCTCACCTGCAGGGCTCACCTGGCTGCTCTCACATTCAGGGCTCACCTGGCCACTCCCACTCTCACCTGTGGGGCTCACCTGGCCACTCTCACCTGAGGAGAGTCCCTGGCCACTCTCACCTGCAGGGCTCACCTGGCCGCTCCCATTCTCACCTGTGGAGCTCACCTGGCCACTCTTACCTGAAGGGGATTCCTGTTCACTCTCACACTCAGAGCTCACCTGTCCCCCCTCACCCGTGGGGCTCACCTGGCTGCTCTCACACTCAGAGCTCACCTGGCTGCTCCCACCCTCCCCTGGCGAGCTCACCTGTCCCCCCTCACTTGTGGGGCTCACCTGGCCACTGCCTCCCTCACCTGAGGAGGATCCCTGGTTGCTGTCCCCCTCCCCTGGTGAGCTCACCTGTCCCCCCTCACCTGCGGGGCTCACCTGGCTGCTCTCACATTCAGGGCTCACCTGGCCACTCCCACTCTCACCTGTGGGGCTCACCTGGCCACTGCCTCCCTCACCTGAGGAGGATCCCTGGTTGCTGCCGCCCTCCCCTGTGGAGCTCACCTGTCGCCCCTCACCTGTGGGGCTCATCTGGCCACTCCCATTCTCACCTGTGGGGCTCACCTGGCCGCTCCCATTCTCACCTGTGGAGCTCACCTGGCCACTCTCACCTGAAGGGGATTCCTGTCCACTCTCACCTGTGGAGCTCACCTGTCCCCCCTCACCTGTGGGGCTCACCTGGCTGCTCCCACCCTCCCCAGGTGAGCTCACCTGTCCCCCCTCACCCGTGGGGCTCACCTGGCCACTCCCATTCTCACCTGTGGGGCTCACCTGGCCACTCTCACCTGAAGGGGATTCCTGTCCACTCTCACCTGTGGGGCTCACCTGGCTGCTCCCACCCTCCCCAGGTGAGCTCACCTGTCCCTCCTCACCTGTGGGGCTCACCTGGCTGCTCTCACACTCAGAGCTCACCTGGCCGCTCCCACCCTCCCCAGGTGAGCTCACCTGCCCGCCGCGCCGCGCCCAGGGCCTGCCCAGGTACCTGAGCACCTCCCCGGGGGGGCAGCGCCGGCCGGGCTCGGGGTGCAGCAGCCCCCGCAGGAGCCCCCGCGCCGCCTCCCGCAGGCCCCGCCAGGTGCGCGGCGGCGGCTCCGCCCGCGCCTCACCTGCGCAGGTGCGGCCGTGCCACGCCCGGAAGCGGCGGAAGGCGGGGTCGGAGGCCGCAGGTGAGGCCCAGGGGAAGGCGCCGGTGAGCAGCGCGAAGAGGAGGACGCCGAAGGCCCAGGTGTCCAGCGCGGGCTCCAGCCGCAGCCGCGCCTCACCTGCGCCGCGCAGGTGCCACAGCTCAGGTGCGGCGTAGGGGGCGGGGCCGGAGGCCGGGCGCACCTGCCAGCCCTGCACCCGCGTCAGGCCGAAGTCGCCCACCTTGACCAGGTGGCACTCGCGGTCGAAGGCCAGGACGTTGTCCAGCTTCAGGTCCCGGTGCACCAGGGCGTGGCCGTGCAGGTAACCCAGCGCCGCCGACACCTGCGCGGCGCAGCGCTTCACCTGCGCCTCCGGGAGGCCCACCTGGGGATGGGACACACCTGGGTCACCCAAAACTGTCACCTGGGGGCACCTGGGGTCACCTGGGGTCACCTGGGGTCACTCAGAGTCACCTGGGGGCACTCAGAGTCACCTGGGGGTCACCTGGGGTCACTCAGTGTCACCTGACTGGGGCGTGGCCGTGCAGGTAACCCAGTGCCGCCGACACCTGCGCGGCGCAGCGCTTCACCTGCGCCTCCGGGAGGCCCACCTGGGGATGGGACACACCTGGGTCACCCAAAACTGTCACCCGGGGTCACCTGGGGGCACCTGGGGTCACTCAGAGTCACCTGGGGGTCACTCAGAGTCACCTGGGGTCACCTGGGGGCACCCAAAACTGTTACCTGGGGGCGGGACACACCTGGGGGCACCCGAAACTGTCACCTGGGGTCACCTGGGGTCACCTGGGGGCACTCAGAGTCACCTGGGGACAGGACACACCTGGGGTCACCTGGGGGCACTCAGAGTCACCTGGGGTCACCTGGGGTCACTCAGAGTCACTCAGAGTCACCTGGGGTCACCTGGGGTCACCTGGGGTCACCTGGGGGCACCTGAGTCACTCAGTGTCACCTGGGGTCACTCAGAGTCATCTGGGGATCGGACACACCTGGAGTCACCTGGGGTCACTCAGTGTCACCTGGGGGGACCCAAAACTGTCACCTGACCGCTGCTGTGTCACCTGTGCAGCGCTTCACCTGCGCCTCCGGGAGGCCCACCTGGGGACGGGACACACCTGGGTCACCCGGGGTCACCTGGGGTCACTCAGTGTCACCTGGAGGCACCTGGGGTCACCTGCGCCTCCAGGAGGCCCACCTGGGGATGGGACACACCTGGGTCACCCAAAACTGTCACCTGGGGGCACCTGGGGGCACCTGCAGTCACCCAGCACTGTCACCTGACCAGTGCTGAGGTCACCTGTGAGGTCACCTGTGAGGGGCGCTGTTTCACCTGTGGGCAGGTGAGTGCCCAGGGTCACTCGTGGTCATCACACACCCAGGGATGTGCTCACCTTAGAGCCCACCTGAGCTCACCTGAGCACACCTGAGCACACCTGAGAGGTCACCTGAGCACACCTGAGCACACCTGAGCTCACCTGTCCTCCCCCCCACGGGCACAGCTGTCCCCTCACACCTGTCCCACACACACACCTGTCCCCCCACACCTGTCACTCACCCCAGGTGTGAGCAGCCCGCACAGGTCCCCCGCAGGTGTCCCCCACACACCTGTCCCCCCCCACACCCCTGTCCCACACCTGTCGCACACACACCTGTCCCACACACACCTGTCCCGCACACACCTGTCCCACACACACCTGTCCCACACACACCTGTCCCGCACACACCTGTCCCACACACACCTGTCCCACACACACACCTGTCACTCACCCCAGGTGTGAGCAGCCTGCACAGGTCACCCGCAGGTGTCACACACACACCTGTCCCCCCCACACACCCCTGTCCCACACCTGTCCCACACACACACCTGTCCCACACACACCTGTCCCATACCTGTCCCCCACCTGTCCCCCACACACACCTGTCCCACACACACCTGTCCCACACACACCTGTCCCACACCTGTCCCACACACACACCTGTCCCTCACACACACCTGTCCCACACACACCTGTCCCACACACACACACCTGTCCCACACCTGTCCCACCTGTCCCACACACACCTGTCCCACACACACCTGTCCCACACACACACCTGTCCCACACACACACATCTGTCCCACACCTGTCCCACACACCTGTCCCACACACACACCCCCCTGTCCCACACCTGTCCCACACACACCTGTCCCACACACACACCTGTCCCACACACACACACACCTGTCCCACACCTGTCCCCCCCCACCTGTCATTCACCCCAGGTGTGAGCAGCCCGCACAGATCCCCCGCAGGTGCGAGCTCCATTCCCACACCTGTCCCACACCTGTCCCACACACACCTGTCCCACACACACACACCTGTCCCACACACACACCTGTCCCACACACACCTGTCCCACACACACACACCTGTCCCCCACCTGTCACTCACCCCAGGTGTGAGCAGCCCGCACAGGTCCCCCGCAGGTGCGAGCTCCTGGGCGAAGGCGAACTCGGTGGGGGTCTCGAAGGCGAGCGGCAGCACCTGCACGCAGGTGAGCGCCCCCCCGCAGGCACAGGTGTGTGCAGAACTCCCGCAGGAACCCCCACCTGTCCGTGCGCTCCTTGCGCAGCAGCTTCAGCACCACCCGCGCACCTGCGGACAGGTAACACACACCTGGGTCAGCTGGGACAGGTAACACACACCTGGGTCAGCTGGGGTCACCTGGGGGCAGGGAACACACCTGGGACAGGTAACACACACCTGGGTCAGCTGGGGTCACCTGGGGACAGGGACACACCTGGGACAGGTGACACACCTGGGACAGGGACAGGGACACACCTGGGTCACACCTGGGGACAGGTAACACACCTGGGGACCGGCACACACCTGGGGACAGGTGACACACCTGGGACAGGTAACACACACCTGGAAACAGGGAACACACACCGGGGTCAGATGGGATCACCTGGGGACAGGGAACACACACCTGGAAACAGGTAACACACACCTGGGGACAGGTGACACACCTGGAAACAGGGAACACACACCTGGGGACAGGTAACACACACCTGGGGACAGGGACAGACACAGCTGGGTCAGATGGGGGGAAGGGCTCAGCTGAGGTGCGGGTGGGGACACTCAGGTGCCCCCAGGTGTGTCTGTGGCTATCCCCAGGTGTGCCCAGGTGCCCCCAGCTGCATTCCCAGGTGTGTCTGTGGCTATCCCCAGCTGTGCCCAGGTGCCCCCAGGTGCATTCCCAGGTGTGTCTGTGGCTATCCCCAGGTGCCCCCAGATGTGCCCAGGCGCTCCCAGGTGTGCCCGTGGATATCCCCAGGTGTGCCCAGGTATGTCCAGGCGGTCCCAGCTGCGCCCAGGTGTGTCTGTGGCTATCCCCAGGTGTGCCCAGGAGCTCCCAGGTGTGCCCGTGGATATCCCCAGGTGCATCCCAGGTGCCCCCAGCTGTGCCCAGGTGTGTCCAGGTGCCCCTGGGTGCATTCCCAGGTGCCTCCATTTGTGTCTGTGGATATCCCCAGGTGTGCCCAGGTACCCCCAGATGTGCCCAGGTACCCCCAGGTGTGCCCAGGTGCCCCCAGGTGTGCCCAGGTGTGTCTGTGGCTACCCCCAGGTGCCCCCAGCTGCCCCCAGGTGTGTGCCCAGGTGCCCCCAGCTGTGCCCAGCTGCGTGCCCAGGTGCCTTCCCAGGTGCCCCCCGCTGCGCCCAGGTGCGTACCCAAGTGCCCCCAGGTGCATTCCCAGGTGTGCCCAGGTGTGCCTATGGATATCCCCAGCTGTGCCCAGGTGCGTGCCCAGGTGCCCCCAGGTGCCTCTGGGTGCATTCCCAGGTGCCCCCAGGTGCCCCCAGCTGCTCCCAGCTGCCCCCAGGTGCATTCCCAGGTGCCCCCAGCTGTGCCCAGGTACCCCCAGGTGCGTGCCCAGGTACCCCCAGGTGCGTGCCCAGGTGCCCCCAGGTGCGTGCCCAGCTGCCCCCAGGTGCGTGCCCAGCTGCCCCCAGGTGTGCCCAGCTGCCCCCAGGCGCTTGCCCAGGCGCCCCCAGCTGCCCCCAGGTGCGTGCCCAGGTACCCCAGGTGAGTGGCCCAGGTGCCCCCAGGTGCGCTCACCTCCGTGCCGGGGCTGTGCCAGCACCACGCGCCCGTAGGAGCCGCTGCCCAGTTCTCCCAGTACGGCCCAGTCGCGCTCCAGCTCCCGCCGGGGCAGCTCCCGGCCCGTGCGCCGCATCAGCGCCTGCAGGAGGCGCTCCTGGGCCCGCGCCACCGACTCCTCGTCATCGTCATCGTCACCTTCGGCCTCCGGCGGCGCCTCCATGGGCCTGCGGACCAGTATGGACCAGTATAAACCAGTACAGACCAGTATGGGCTGCTACAGACCAGTATGGGCCAGTATAAACCAGTAGGGACCAGTATGGGCCAGTATAAACCAGTGTAACCCAGTCCAGTCCAACCCTCAGCCTCATCATCGTCATCGTCACCTTCAGCCTCCGGCGGCGCCTCCATGGGCCTGCGGACCAGTGCGGACCAGTATAAACCAGTACAGACCAGTATGGGCCAGTATAAACCAGTGTAACCCAGTCCAGTCCCACCCTCATCCTCATCATCGTCATCGTCACCTTCGGCCTCCGGCGGCGCCTCCATGGGCCTGCGGACCAGTGCAGACCAGTATAAACCAGTACAGACCAGTATGGGCTGCTACAGACCAGTATGGGCCAGTACGGACCAGTGTAACCCAGTCCAGTCCCACCCTCAGCCTCGTCATAGTCATCGTCACCTTCGGCCTCCGGCAGCGCCTCCATGGGCCTGTGGACCAGTATGGACCGGTATGGGCCACTACAGACCAGTATGGGCCAGTACGGACCAGTAGGGGACCGTATGGATGAGCGCAGACCAGTATAAGCCAGCGTAACCCAGTCCAGTCCAATCCTCCTCCTCGTCATCATCACCTTCGGCCTCTGGTGGCGCCTCCATGGGCCTGCGGACCAGTATGGATCAGTACAGACCAGTATGGACCAGTATGGATCAGTACGGACCAGTATGAACCAGTATGGGCCAGTATGGATGAGCACAGACCAGTACAAACCAGTGTAACCCAGTCCAGTCCAACCCTCAGCCTCGTCATTGTCACCTTCGGCCTCCGGCGGCGCCTCCATGGGCCTGCGGACCAGTACGGACCAGTATAAACCCAGTAGGGACCAGTATGGGCTGCTACAGACCGAGTATGGGCCAGTATAAACCAGTGTAACCCAGTCCAGTCCAACCCTCAGCCTCGTCATCGTCACCTTCGGCCTCTGGTGGCGCCTCCATGGGCCTGCGGACCAGTACGGACCAGTATAAACCAGTACGGACCGGTATGGGCCGCTACAGACCAGTATGGGCCAGTACGGATGAGCACAGACCAGTATAAACCAGTGTAACCCAGTCCAGTCCAACCCTCAGCCTCGTCATCGTCACCTTCGGCCTCTGGTGGCGCCTCCATGGGCCTGCGGACCAGTACGGACCAGTATAAACCAGTACGGACCGGTATGGGCTGCTACAGACCAGTATGGGCCAGTATGGACCAGTCCAGTTCAACCCTCAGCCTGCTCGTCACCATCATCATCGGCCTCTGGCAGCGCCTCCATGGGCCTGCGGACCAGTATGGACCAGTACAGACCAGTATGGACCAGTACGGACCAGTACGGACCAGTACGGATGAGCATGGACCAGTATAAACCAGTGTAACCCAGTCCAGTCCAACCCTCAGCCTCATCGTCATCATTGTCACCTTTGGCCTCCGGCGGCGCCTCCATGGGCCTGCGGACCAGTGCGGACCAGTATAAACCAGTACGGACCAGTATGGGCCAGTACGGACCAGTATGGGCCGGTACAGACCAGTATGGGCCACTACAGCACCATACGACAGATAGCCTTCCAGTCCA